>JANHAO010011691.1:0-16811 GCA_026873985.1 Saraca asoca | reverse complement strand
TTAATGAAAAATTATTTTAATTTTATTTTAAACAGTTATTTTTTATTTTTGGCAAAATTTTTATTTTAATAAAAAATTATATTTTGTTTGTTTCAAGCTTAAAACTTCAATTTTTATAACAATGAAACGTAATTGTAATCATAAATTGAGTGAAATATTTACACATTTTTACCATGTGTTATGCAATCTAATGATTTTTTAGTATTTTTTATTTTTTTTATAAATTTTATTATTATTTTTTCCTCCATTTCTTTTCCTCTCATTTTTCATCCAACTAATTAATGAAAAACTATTTTCTTTTCTCATTATTTTCCTTTCCTTTCTTTTCTTTTCTTTTTCTCTCACCCAAGCAGGGGGTAAATATCAAAACAGCTAATTAAAAAGTTAAGTTCTTTAACTTTTTAACTTTTTGAAATTAGCCATTTGAGAGTTAAAAATCTAAATCAAACAGTTATTTATCATATATTAAAATAATTGATTGATTTAATCAAACAGTTAAAATATTTCAAATTAGCTAAAAGCTATCAAAAAGTGATTTAACAAACATCTTTTTGGATAATTATATTCTAAAATTTAAAATTATTTATAATTAATTTTTATTATTGACTGATGTTAAATCTAACTAATAGAGTCTTGTGTGTTTAATGCATGGTAAACTATATCCATATGCATACAAGTTATATATTTAAAATCAAGCAACTTAATAAATATTTTTTATTAGAATATTTTCATAGTAAAAATTAAAAAATTTATATTAGTAAAAATAAAAAAAAATTAAAATGCATTTTGCATTAAAATAATATCTAGAAAATATAAATTCTTTTTATCTTCATTATTTTTAAAGAATTTATTCACGTTTAATTGACTTTTATACAATACTATTAACAACGGCTTCACAATGAAGTAAACCAAACCACCAACACCAAATATTGACATGAAGTGGTGGCGTGTCAAATTTTCAAAATGGAGGCATTACCTTGCTTTTGCATTAAGCATATGAAGTGGCCAAAATATACAGGCATACGGCTTCCAAATGACTTATATGCTTCTTATCCATAACAGTGTCAAACAATTTTAAAAATATGTTCTATACCTTTTTTTTCCCAAGAAGCAATAATACATAAAAATTAAATTATATCATTTTCTCGTGTTCCCAAATTTTAAGAACAAGAAGTCCAAGAATTTTCAAAATATTAAAAGTTATAAAAATTGATAATTGATTTTTATTTTATTTATTAAGTGTAATAAAGATACATCATATGATTTTTATTTGTACATTGATAATAAAAAAAACCTATCCAAATTTTACATTACTAAATTACCTTCTAATAATTTAAGACATATATTATACACGAAGGATAAAAAATGAAAAAAATACTCAATTATACAAGTAGCTATAAAAGCCCTTCTTAAATCTGTATCGCTTATTCAGAAAAAATAAATAGCCGTCTACGTTCAACGGGTAGTTGTGTAATAAAATACGTTTTTATTTAAAGATTAGTTAAATTAATTGTTATTGTTACGAGCCTTTGGTTGAGGAAATGTTTTTTATTTTTATTTCTTAAAAATAATTTTTATTTTTAAAATTTTAAAGTTTTTTAAAAATATTTAGTTTAATTTAATATTTTTTGTTTTTAAAAAATAAGAATAATGAAAATATATTTGATTTATTTGTTTTCAATTAATTAAAAATTTTAAAATTTATAATAGTTTTATCGAAGTATTTTTAACTTTTGAAAATGAAAATGATTAAAACAAAATTTTCTATTTTCAATTTTTAATCTATTTTAGGAAATATTTTTAAGAAATATTTTTAACAAAATCAAATCAAATATATTTTTAATTTTATTTTCTATTTTTATTGAAATACTTAAATCAAACTCCTTAATTTTTAATTAAATTTTTATAATTTAAAATTTTTGAATTGATTTCTTATATTTATTTTTATTTTTAATTATTTTTTAATCAATTTTTATTAAATTTTATTAACCATCAATACATATAAATAATACTTTTTTAGTATGATTTAAAGATTATTGATTTAGAATTTTTATATAATTTTTTTATTTATATTTAAATGATAATTAATTTAAAAAAATTAAAATATTTATAAAATTATTTTATTTTTAAAGAAAAATAATGAATTATTTATTTTTTATTCCATAAATCACTTATCTATTATTATATATGTAGATAATTACAAATAAAATCTATCATAAAAATAATAAAAAAATATTTAATTAAAAATAAAAATAAAATATAAAAATTTTATTTAAAATTTAAATTATAAAAATTTAATTAAAAATTAAATAAAATTACACAAACATCAAAATAATTTAACCTAAAAAAAAATTAAGACAAGCAGCAGGAAATGAGATTAAATAAAGAAATAAATACTATGTTGCAAACCGAACACGCAGAAGGAATCAAGAGAGAGCAGGTAGAAGACGAAAGGTGATGTACCTAACGAGCTGTGAAGTGACGCTCTACGCGCTTAACCTTTCCTTACCCTTTTTATCAAATCCTATTTCCTTTTCACTCTTTCCTCTCACGTGTTAGGTTCCATGCTTTCTCCTCCGCAAAAAAGCCTCTTCACTCAAACTTACACACAGAGGACGGTGGACAAAGAGTTACAGTAGGCAGCTAGCTCTCTCTCTCAAACGGGGAGAAAAGTAGAAGCCCAGAATGCAGGCAAGTTATGCTCTTTGCCTCCATCGCATTTATATTTTTCTGACTATTTCTCAAATAAACATTATTCATATGATGTTTTTGATATTGTACAGGGGTTTCGTTGCATTCTTAATTTACAAATCCAGGTTGTTCTAATCGCAGTTTGTCTGGTTGCCTGTTCATCCAGTCTCAAGGTCCCATCTCTGATAAATTCTTTTGCCTCAATTCCAAATTATGTTGAAAATGAGGCAATTTTAGTTGTTTTTCCAATAATAATAAATTTCTATTTGGATTTCCGGTGTAGCAGATCGGAGAAACTTGTGGGTCGGAGAATAAATGCGACGCTGGTCTGCACTGCGACACTTGTGCAGCAAATGGGAATACCCGATCCAGATGTGCCCGGATTCAGCCTATCAGCCCCACTTCCAAAGTTGGTTCACATTCTCCATTTTCTGCACATTTACGTTATTGTTGGAGTGAATTTTACACTAAACAATCTACTGTTGCTTTAAGGTAAAAGGTTTGGCATTTAATCGGTATTCGTGGCTGACGACCCACAACTCATACGCTCTGGCCGGAGCAAAGTCGGCGACGGGTTCCTTCCTTATATCTCCAATGAACCAGGAAGACACTGTTGAGCGTCAACTCAATGTTAAGATTTTCCTGAAACCTCTACTCTTCTCTTCCTTCACCTTGTTGATGTCAAATTATTTTCATAGCCCTTGGCTGTATATTTGCTGTTCTTAGCCAGAGGAGAGACAGGGAGAGAGTGAAGTAACGTAATTTGGTTGGTCCAAGAGTCCATGGGTAATCTAATTGTAGGATGTGAATATAATAATTAAGAGTAAAATTAGCTTATTAAATTGCCTGCTGATATTGCAATTATTTATTATTTATTGTCAATTGAAAAGAAACGAAATTGCGTGCGGACATTCTACCTGCTATAAAATTGGCTATCATGGGAAGTACGGTGAAAAACAAATAGGCATGTTAATTGTTTTTCTCTAGAAAACGTAAGTGTTAAGTAGGAGTCAAGCTTAGGGCATAATTATTTCCGCATGCACTGAGTTGTCTTTGTATTAAATTAAAAAAGGAAAACGAGGGTGAATTTTTTTTTTTCTAAAATCCTAATAACTAAAAGTGGTTGAAGAATATATTTCATAAGTTAAATAATTGTATTTAGCTAATTAGCTTGTGATAAATTGATTTTTAATTGCATATACAATCATTGTGTATGTCTAGTCTAGTCTTTGTTTCAGTTTTTCGACCTACAAATAAGCAACTCGTGGAACTCGGTTTTTCATTTATTTAGTCCTACATAACTCATGGAATGTAGACATACTAGCTCCTACATGAAAATGTGCTTTGTTTACTTCTATATTCATATTTTGATACTGAATTTCAGCAAAAGTCGGATGTAGATCTCACACTTTCTTTTAACCTTCATATTGGATGATACAGAATGGTGTCCGAGGGTTTATGTTAGATATGTATGATTTTCTAAACGATGTCTGGCTATGTCACTCAGCTCAAGGCAAATGTTATAACTTCACTGCATTCGTAAGTGCGTAGTTCTTCTGCTTATTCTTCAATGACAAAACTTAATTAGCTGCATTTCTTAGTTCCCTCTTAAATTAATCCCAAGTGCACTGATTTTCTATTCCCAGCAACCTGCCATAAATGTGCTAAAGGAAATCAGAGTATTTTTGGATGCAAATCCATCAGAAATTGTCACTATCTTCATTGAGGACTACGTCACATCCCCCAATGGTCTGACTAAGGTTTTCAAAGCTTCTGGACTCAGCAAGTACATGTTCCCAGTTTCTCGGATGCCCAAGAGTGGCGCTGATTGGCCAACTGTGGATGACATGGTTCAGAAGAATCAGCGCTTGGTTGTCTTCACCTCCAAATCATCCAAGGAAGCTTCTGAGGGCATTGCTTATCAGTGGACTTATGTAGTAGAAAACCAATGTAAGTTTCAACTCTCAGTTTTAAAATAAGTACTTTCTTGAAAGAGATGGAGACTCAATTTTAACTTTTTTTGTTTTGTGGGGGAATTTTAGATGGAGACGATGGGATGAAAGCTGGTTCGTGTCCAAATCGTGCTGAATCACCAGCAATGAATACAAAATCAAGGTCACTGGTTCTGCAGAATTACTTCCACTCTGCTCCTAATCGAAGTCAAGCCTGTGCTGACAATTCAGCTCCATTAGTTAGCATGATGAAGACTTGCTATGGAGCAGCTGGAAAAAGGTGGCCAAATTTTATTGCTGTTGATTATTACCAGGTATATAGAGTTGTACCAACGTAAACAAATCCTTAATTCTGCCTATTGAAATATTCTCAGTTGAGTGAAATAGTATTTCCTAATATTGATGATGATGTTGTAGAGGAGTGATGGGGGAGGAGCCGCAGAAGCTGTAGATGAAGCAAATGGTCACATGACTTGTGGATGTGACAATATTGCCTATTGCAAGGTTTCTATAATTCTGCCACTCTGGCTTTTACCATTTTCTTCATGAGATTATGGTGATCATATTCATAAAAATATTAAGGCTTAACTGTGTAATCGTCACATTTGTACAGGCAGACGGCACATTTGGAACATGCGATGTCCCTCTCATCTCTCCTCCTCCCCCTGCCGCAGAAAGCACCACCACCACTGGAGGAAACAAGCCGGCCCGAATTAATAGTCCTGTTGGCATTGCATACATGGATAGACCAGCCACACTGCTGCAATCAACTGGGATGATGTTGGCTATGACAACCATCTTGGTATGGTTGTAGAATGTTACCATTTTGCTACACTAATATCTAAGTACATTGAATTTCGACGGTCTGATCATATTGCTTGTGTTATTTGGAGAGCTTTTTCCTTTTTTTATTTAGGTTCTCTCGGGCGTCGAATTAGCGGTATTGTGAAATTTTACTTGTATGAAATTTTCCATAGTTCACGGTGCTCTCAAATTTTTTTTCTTGCTTGGCTAACATTAGTGCAAATGGTCAATTACTGCGATTGAGCACAAGGAAAAGCTCAATGAGAACAGGAAACACATGGTTTGTTAAAAACGGGGCCGACGTAACCACTTACTGGTGCAATGATAAATTCTGAGACCAAAATATTAAATGGATCTTTCCCAAATTAAAGATTCATAGGTTACTAAATCTCGATCCTGGAGGTAGCAATGCCTTTTCTTTCCCCACACACACAATGCCATCCTTCAATTAACGTCTTACCTTAACGGGACGTTTCGTATACATGACAACATTTTTCTCTGGTATACGAGATACCTCAAAAATATTCGAATATCAGAAATGCAATTTGGAGTCAATTGGCATGCTTCATGTTTTCTAACATATAATCATCATTGGGTACGGTGACCACTTTCGCTTTCAATCCAAAATCATAAACTGATAAACAGCTCCACGACAGGAACATAAAAATTCAGTGACAGGGTAATGTCCGTCAATTATCAAAGATAGTTTTCATTTGTTACAAACTTCACTACTCTCAAGTAAGTTAGCTGGAGAAAAACATAATTAAAGGAAGATTAGTTCTTGTTGATGGCAAAATCCAATCAACTAATAAGTTCAAAAACCTCAAACTGCATTCTGAGTGCAAAATAGAGACAGAGAGAGAGAGTGCGAGAGAGAAAGGGAGAGGAAGAATAGGGAAATATTAAGAGTTTTTTAATGTGATTTTGGCTAAAATCAATTGATCCCTATATCCATAGTTTTTTATTTCTCAATCTATTTTGTTGAGTGTTTGCATCTGTTTGTATATGTTTGTACTATGGTTCTCTCTATTTTGCAGAGTTTATCCATCTGGATCTTCCTCCTGTACAATAATCTCAATCCCTATTTATAATGACTGGAGTGTTACAATGTAAATCAGTAACAGATAAGTATAATGATTTAATTAGGATTATATAATAAATAATAACGACTTCCCATTAAAATAGGAAACTAAACAGATCTCCTTGGATTAATGATTGGTGATGTGTGCTTTGAGTTGCGGGCTAGGCTTTGTCCCCAACGACCTGAGGTTGCTACTTACACCTTTGTTAACCAGCAACTTGAGTTCGCATATTGGCGAGTTGATGCCTTGCTCTGACGACCTTAATGCTGATTGAGTTAGATCTTTCTCAGTTGGACTCGTCTGTTGGGCTTTTGGTAGCCCATTTGTATGATTTCAAAAATACTCAAAATATTAGCCCCCAACTTTCAGTGTGCTCTATGGACTAGGAGCTATAGTTGGCTGGCAAACGCCTGCAATTACAATCTGTAGTGTCATCATTCAAACTTCTGTCTTACTATTTTGCCAAGTCATTCATTTAATGAGCATTTTTCATAGCCATTGGCGTGGT
This sequence comes from Saraca asoca, assembly GCA_026873985.1. Taxonomy (NCBI): domain Eukaryota; kingdom Viridiplantae; phylum Streptophyta; class Magnoliopsida; order Fabales; family Fabaceae; genus Saraca; species Saraca asoca. The sequence continues at coordinate 9,774 of JANHAO010011691.1, read as the reverse complement.
AGCCTTGCTATTTGTTGGATGATTAGATCGAGGGTAGTTGATCAGTCTTTAGATCTATTGATGAGGCCAAGTGAGCCATATAAAACATGAAAAACCTTTTTTCCTTGTTTCTTAGAATGACCTGATGGGTGCATTAGTTAAGCCCCCATGTTTTTGATTGTTTTTGGATCTTTGATGGGGTACTATAAGACGTGTATGGCCTGCTACATAAGAAGTTCCCATGGATAATTCCTTTTTGAGGATTTTGGGAAGCTTTGTACAAATGTGAGTTATTTCCCTCACGGTGATGCTGGCAAGTTCAATTCTTTCTCCTTAGTTCTTTTGCACCATTTGGATTCTCAGTGCATTGGGGGTGGTAAAGTGAGCTCTTATCTTGGAAGAAAGATAAGAAGAAGCTTAATGGCAACTTGGCCAATGACCAAATGATGGATGACTTGCTCACTAGATATGTCGATCCTTCAGCCCACTAGGAGTTCAGCTCCCAAGAGTTAGCCTTCTTTTGGGGCCATGATAACAGTAGGCTTATTTTGATCTGTATTTTTGAACCTTCATATGTACACTCATTTTGTTGAATGAGGTTTTCAATGAATTTTTCATAATTTTCTTACTTTTCCGCGTTTATGCCACGTCGGATGTTTAGTAGGTTGTAGACGATAACATGTATGTTGACATGAATGAGCTCCTACAAACCATGACTTAAAAACATTAATTAAAATGAATGCCCAGTAGGTCAGTTGACCTCAGCTAGTAAACCATGACTTTGTCATTGTCGAGATGAATGCCTAGATAGGTCACATGAAAGTTGCGCCTTAGCTAGCACGAGTCGAGTGCCCAGGTAGGTCGCATGAAAGCTGCATCTCAGCTAGCATGAATTGAGTGCCTAGGTAGGTCGCATGGATGTGCCTTAGCTAGCATAAGTTTGAGTGCCCAAGTAAGTTGCACGGATGCACCTCAGCTAGCACGAGTTGAGTGTCCAGGTAGGTCGCACGGATACACCTTAGCTAATACGAGTTGAGTGCCCAAGTAAGTCACATGAAAGCTATGCCTCAGCTAGCACGAGTTCGAGTGCCCAGGTAGGTCGTGCGGATGCACCTCAGTTAGCACAAGTTGAGTGCCCAGGTAGGTCACATGGATGTATCTCAGCTAGCACAAGTTGGGTGCCTAGGTAAGTCACATGAAAGCTGCACCTCAGTTAGCACGAGTTCGAGTACCTAGGTAGGTCACATGGATGGACCTCAGCTAGCATGAGTTTAAGTACCTAAGTAGGTCGCACAGATGCACCTCAGCTAGCACGAGTTTGAGTACCCAGGTAGGTTGCACGAATGTGCCTCAACTAGCACAAGTTCAAGTGCCTAAGTAGGTCACAAGGATCCTCAACTAGCACGTCATGACAATGTATATTTGTCAAGCAAGACAATGCATATTTGTTAGGTTAAACATCCGATAAATTGCTCCTTAGCTAACGAACCATGACAATATATATTTGCTAAGCATGATAATGTATATTTGTCAGGTTAAATGCTCCTTTGGAATTAGAAGGGTGAGTGTTCTTTTCCGGTTTAATACTCTATTCAAAATTTATTCAGGAGTTAGTAAACACAGACATAGGAATTTAAAGAAATAATATTACAAGATTTAGAGGGTCGAGTTGAAATTTATTGAAAATATTAGACCTTACAGAAGATTGCTCATTTCTGGCCTTTTTTGCAACCTGATCATTAGAGCTACTCTTTTGACTCTCCTTGTCGTTCCTGCCATTGCTTCTCTTTTTATTCTGGTTGGAGCTATCCACCACATCCTTCTGATTGGACTTTTGAGGACCAAAGGTTTCCTCCTACCTGATTTCCTTGGCTACTCGCTCATAGAAGTCACTTAAGTCCCTCACTAAAGACTTGTATATGTTGTCTTATAGTTTCTTGTCCTTGCGAAGTTTTGCCGAGATTGTCATTAGAATGCTTTCATCTGAGAGATTCTTTACATTGCTGACTTCGCGCCTAAATCGGGTGATGTAATCTTTCAGCGATTCATTTTTCTACTCAAAGACTGTTATAAGGTGGTAGGATGGTGCAAACTACCTTCTCAGTACTTTGTACTGGTTAATGAATCTCCTTTGGCACTCCTCCCAACTGTTAATGCTACGAGCTGGGACATTCCTAAACCATGTTTAAGGTATCTTTCCAAGAGTGGCTAGGAAAATACGACACTTGACCATAGAATTGGTTGTCTGAAGACCCATCTAAACATTGAATGTGTCTAGGTGGTCATATAGGTCACTATCCCCATTGTATGGTGGGATTGTGGAGATTTTAAACTTGTGAGAGAGAGGCTCTGTCTCAATTTCTCTAGCGAATAGTGTCCTATCCTTGTTGCGGTCTTAACTATCCTGAGGTAGAAGGCATCCCTCTAATTGCTATACCCTCTATAACAGTCATTCTACCATCTGGTTCTGTGCTCCAGATCGGTGGCTGGAAGATCGTTAGCTCCTTTTACCTCCCTAGTCGTGGGAGTAGCGAATTAAGGTTCTATGCCTTTTTTGCATATGCTTCTGACTAGTCCTATTCGAGCCTTTAATTCGACGTGAGCTCTCACGTCGTTGATTGTCATCATCTTTCTGAGCACCGTGATCCTCTGACCTCGGTGATAAATTAGAAGAGTGAACTAAACCAGCTCGTCGATGTTCTCTTTTGGTTGGCCTTTCCTCTTGAGCTCCTTCTTAAGGTTACTAGAGTACCCCTTTGGCCGCAACGACCTCAACTTGTCTTTGTGCACCATAGGCTTGTGTTTGGGCCAACGCCCTAACCACTTTAGCCAGTTCCCTCACCGTGTTTTCTAGTGCTTCCTAACACTGATGCCATGCTTGCACTCGATCAGTCCTAAGAATAGTAGCAAGCTAGTAATGGTCCAATGGGGGCATGCCATCGACAGTGCCTGTGGCAGGGATGGCGGAAGCGCCTATGGCAAGAAGGGCCGGGCCTCTAATTGGTAGCATATCCCATTGCTATTCCACATGACTCTCAAGCTGGTCAATAACAGCATATGTACTCTTGGTGGTTCTTCCTCTAGCCATTACAATTGAGCAAGAAATCAAAGAAAATGCAGTTTTGGGGCCCTTCTTCTAGCACCATAATGTTAATAGCAAAATCTAGTCAACCAATAAGTTTAGAAAGCCCAAACTGTATTTTGGGTGCAAAAGAGAGATAGAAAGAGTTAGAGAGAGAAAAGGAGAGAAAGAATAGGGAGACACTAGAAGTTTTTTAATGTGGTTCGACTAAAATTAATCGATCCCTACATCTACAGTAGTTTTTATTTCTCAGTCTATTTTGTTGAGTGTTTGCATCTGTTTGTAGATGTTTGTACTATGTTTCTCTATATTTTGTAGAGAGTCTTTCCATTTGGATCCTCCCCCCATACAATAATCTCAACCTCTATTTATAATGGCTGGGGTGTTACAATGTAAATCAGTAATAGATAAATATCATGATTTGATTAGGATTACATAATAGATAATAACAACTTTCCATTAAAATAGGAAACTGAACAGATCCCCCTGGATTGATGATTAGGGATGTGTGCTTCAAGCAGCAGGCTAGTCCTTGTCCCCAATGACTTGAGGTTACTGCTTTGACCCTTGTTGACTATCAATCTGAGTTCACATATTGGCAAGCTGATGCCTTACTTTGGCAATCTCAATCCTGGTTGAGCTGGATCTTTACCAATTGGACTCGTCTATTGGGCTTTTGCTAGCTTATTTGTATGGTTCCAAAAATATTCATAATAGTTCCTAAAACTTGATCTTTAAGTAATTAAACAACATAAGTATAAGTTTTTAGAAATATACACTAACCTTCTTCTTTAAGGAAGGTAAATGTAAATAGAAAATAAAGATAGCTATATATTTCTAAAAATAGAAATATATTAGTATAATTAGATAAAATTAGAAGGAGCGGAGTGTAATTTCTCTTTATTAAAATACAAAAGATGGAACTGCATTTGAACACCAAGACTCTATATGAAGATGTAAATGAATATATATATATATATATATATATCAGTAATTTAATTGAAGCAGGACCAATTGTCTGTTGTCATCAATCCTATTCCTAACATAGAACGTGTTCCCTCTTAGTATAATTTCACGGGGAGTTAAGCTTCGTAAGAGATTTGAAAATAAATAACGAAAACATTCGACTTCTCAAAAACTTTATCTTTCCATTTAATTACCGTTAAAAGATAATTTTTTTTAACAGGATAAATTATATTCATCTTTTTTGAAATTTAGCCTAATTACATTGGTATCTTTTATTTTCAAAAATATGAATTTATCTCTCTTATTTCTGTGTTTTAAACCTACACTCACTTTTCTGTTACACAAAAATAAGAAGTGTGAATATACATTTATGAACATGGAAGGACACTATATAGTTAGGCTAAATCTTAAAGGAGGTAGGTGTAATTTATGTAAGAATTTTCAAGAGATTTATTGTACAATTACTAAAATCACATTTGAAGGTTTTAAAATAATGATTCAATAAAAAATATTTTTTATACCTCTTGACCTATAGTCAATTCAAATCCCGTACTTGAAACTCTAAAACAGTAACAGTCAAGCACAATGTTTGAGACGAAGTCTTCCTCTCCCTATCACAAGTTTCCTGCGTCTGCTTCAATGGGACGACAAAATCACATTCGTGACAGGAGGGGGAACTCAGCCTCTTGTATATTGATATCCGGTGGGATTCATCTATTACAGATCCCTAAGACTCTACGCTGCAATCTATCACATTTAATCGGCCAAAAGCCCAAAACAGTGTCACCAAAGCCAAATAGAATCACTTTAGTAATAGGGCATCAGGAGATAATTGATCTACTTGTTCAATCTATTTTTAAAAAACATAAAAAGACCCAATTAATGGTAGCTCAAAATACAGACAATTCTAATATTCTTCTATTTGGACAATATTTATTGGATTTTATTTAATTATTTCAAAGACAAATTTGAAAACGACTCTTAAATTGAACAAAAACTGTAACCATTAAACATAGCTCAATTATAAAACCACACTAGACATGATCCAAAATCCAAACCTATAGAATAAATTAACTTAGAATTATAGGCATACATACATTATTAGTACTATATTTCATCCATGATTACATAAGCTTGAAATTCTATTTAACAAGATGATACAAACATGAAAATGTAGTTACATCACTTAGCATAGTACTACAGATCCTTTAGCACTAATGTGTAAAAGTCTTCACTATGATTTATCATGAAATCCATAGCATCTTCAAAAGAAGATCATGTTTGCTACAAAACAAATTATATATCTCTCCACTGAGATACAAACAATTGCATGAAATCACATTGCCTTTACCAAGACAATATTTAATTTTGAGACGGAATAAATTAATTATGTGAAGTTGACACAAAATATCTCATTATGCACACATAACAAAAAGCATATGTCCAAGGACTAAGTGCATTAACATCTTTCTCATGAAAGACAATCATTTTCCATATATTTCATTGGAGAATTGAAACAAATTACTCTAACTTGATAGCATCAACTTGACTACTAAATATAATTAGATGCATACATCAATATAGTCATCAACATGTATACAACATGGGAGTAATATACACAAAAGTGCAAATATAATTTTTTCCCACTTGACCCATCATATCAAAAGATATTAATATATTATTTATGTGATTGGTCAAAACTTTTTTTTAACCAAAGCTATTGCAGCTTCATTTTCTATTAATTTATTTAAAAAATATAGTATCCAACTTCCCTATTATAACTTGTTATAGATATTTTTGGAATTGCACAAATGGGTTGGTAAAAGTCCAATGGATAGATTCAGCTAACAAGGGCTCAACTCATCCAGGATTAAGGCCGTTAAACCAAGATATTAGGTTGCTAAATACGAGCTAAGGCCATTAGTCAACGCGGGTCAAAGTAGCAACTTTGGGTCGTGAGAACATGGCCTAGCTCATAGGTTGCAGAACGCATCCTCAACTATCAATTCAGGAAGATTCATTCAGTTTCATATTTTAATGGGAGTTTGTTATAACCATCAATCTTTATCCATGATATAATCCTAATTAAGTCCTGATACTTATCAGTATTTGAATTATATTCAAATTATAACACTCTAACTACTATAAATAGGAGTTAAAATCATTGTACAAGGGACATACACTAGATACATATTCAATCATTAGATATAAAACACTTAGCAACGAGTAATAAAAGTTGTGGACGTAGGAGTCAAACTAACTTTAGTCGAATCACGTTAAAAACTTTTGATGTCTTCCTGTTCTTCCTCTCTCTCTCTCTCTCTCTCTCTCTCTCTTTTATGCTCAATGTATAGTTTGGGGGTCTTGAACTTGAGTTGACCAGTTTCGACTATCAATATTTTGGCACTAGAAGGAGGGCTCTAAATTGCATTCCCCTTGATTTTCTGTCCGATCATGATGGCTAGAGGAAGAACCACCAAGAGTTTAGATGTTGCAGTTAACCAACCTGATGGTCATATGGAACAATAGAGGGATTTAATCCTTCTCACGGAAGGTATTTTCGCCGTCCACACCAAAGGTGTTGCCACCAACATGCCCTCAGCGACCTCACGCTAACTTGATATTATTAATGGAATATAAGCATGGCATCAGCGTCATGAGGCACTGGAAAAAATGGTAAGAGAGTTAGCCGCAGCGGTTAGCGCATTGACTCAGGCATAAGCCTAGTACTCACAAGAGTAGAACGAGGGTGCTATACAAGAAGAAGTTCTCCAACAGATATGGGAAGGAGCTTAGAAAGAGAGACTAACTAGAGAGGTACTTCAGCACACCCATTCAGCTCACTTTATCAACTTATAGCCAAGGTCGAAGGTCCATCGAGCTCGTGAGGAGAATGAAAGGGATCATTAGTGACGTAGGGCTTCGAAGACTCAAACAGGACCAATCAGAGACATCTCTCAGATTAAAGCCTGCCAGGTTATGAGCAGAGGAAGCACAGGACCTCAAATCCACACTCCTATGACAAAAAGAGAGGCTGGCCATCTTGCTATTGATGGTCTGAGGTTTAGGACCATATGGTAGAGGAGCTGTTTTAGAAAGTAGAATAGTTGGAACAACACCCTCAGGCTTAGGACCACTAAGATCATTATGAGAAAAGGACCTCATTCACTAGGGAGATCGAGACAAAGTCTCTCCCTCATAGGTTCAAGATTCCCATTATCCCGTAATATTATGGGGATAGTGACCCATACAATCACCTGGATGTATTCAATATACAGATGGACCTTCAGATGACCAATCCTATGGTCAAGTGTCACTTCTACCCGATCACTCTAGGGGACATACCTTAGACATGGCTCAAGAGTCTCCTAGCTTGTAGCATTGACAATTGGGGAGAGTGTTAGAGAAGATTCATTAACTAGTACAAAGCACTGAGAAGGCAGCTCGCACCATCCTGTCACCTCGCAATAGTTTTTCAGCAGGAGAATGAATCACTGAAAAAATACATCACTTGATTCAGGCACAAGGTCAGCAATATAGAGAATCCCTTACATGAGAGCATCTTAATAGTGATCTTAATAGGACTTCGTAAAGATAGAAAACTATTTGAGAGCATATACAAGTCTCCAGTGAGGGACCTAGGTGAATTTTATGAAGAAGCTGCCAAAATGATTAGGTGGGAGGAAACCTTTGGCCTTAAGGAGTCCAATCAGAAGGATGAGGTGAATAGTTTGAACCAGAATGAAAAAAGGAGTAATGGAGGAAACGACAAAGAGAGTCAGAAGGATGGCTCTGATAGCCAAGCCACAAAGAAGGCTAGGAGTGAGTAACCTCAGCATCAAGGTCACCATGATAGCTATAACATTTTATCTGATACTCAAGATAGAATATTCGCAATGGAGAAAGATAAGGAGGACTTTGGTAAGCTTAAATCCCTAAGGACTCCTAAGAGGCTTAGGGACACGACAAATTTTGTGACTACCACAATGAGGTCGGGCACAATAATTTAGAGTGCTAAGCACTCAAGGATATAATTAAGAACCTGATCAAGAGAGGTCGCTTGAGAGATTATGTGATGCAACCTGTGAGACAGTAACCTCAATAGTCCCAACAACCACAACAATAACAGCTTTACAAAATATTACATAGGAAGGTCTAAATTTGGACTACATCATCAGCGATCCTGTACTGCACCCTATTCTCCCTAAGCTCACAAAGCCAACAATGGGATTGTAATACCTTAAAGAAAAGTACTGAGGAACTGAAGTGAAAATCCTTAATTTTTTGCTGGGGCCATAACACAATTTCTTATTTTTTAGAAGGACCTAGTTGAAGTTGATGGAAAGTCGATGGGGCAAAATTATAATTTGCCCTATTTCCATTTCTGTATATTATTCTAGTAGCTTATTCTTTTTCTTCTTACGTGAGTTGCTCCTTCTTCCCCTGCTATAGCATCCACCAATTGACCTTTTTCTTCTCAATTTGCTACTATCTAGTGAGGCCTGATTGTCGGTCTTCCTCCGATCACCTTCTTCGATGTCCTTCCCATGCATGCTGCTTTTTCCTCTGGTTGAGAGCTTCCTCTGTTACTGTGCAATCATTTGATTAACTTGTTCCTTCAATTTTTCTTTTTTCGGCAAGTTCTGGTGCTAATCTTCTACCTTCTTTCTCTAGCCAGCTTAGCAGTAGCTCATTCCTCTCTTCTCAGGTGAACTTTGCTCTCCCTCTTTTTCTTCTTCAACTAGCACCGAAACTGGCACACCGACAGTGTTTTGGCTAGTGGCGAGCCCTTCACCTACACTTTGGAAGGTGATGAGTATTCTTAGAACAAAAGATTTATTTTATAGGAAGTTTACATTAAGTTTTCAAGATGGTTTACCAAAAACCCTAGCCCTCAAGTTGAGATGTGCTAAAATATTGATTATTCATCAGCTCTAGATAAGTTCCTTTTGATGAATTAAGCACACTAACGACAAATTTTTGGAGCTTTAGCTGACTTAGCTTTCTAAGGATTTTCTAAGGTAAGTGGATAATCCTCCTCACTTAATAATCTCATGTATAAACATAAAATAATTTTATTATATGAAATTTTACAAATCCTTTTAAATAATGGGATTTTCCTATATGTTGAAATGGTTTTGAAAGTATATTTATATATTGTATGTGTACATAAAATGGTTTGTCATGTTAAAATTATGCATTTTCATCTTACTTTATATTATTGAAATTCATGATACTACCTTTCTATATGATGAATGGATATGGAAATGCATTAACAGATTTATGTACGTTTAATTAAATGTTGCTTATCCGAAATAGAACTTTCATGTTACATGATATTTTCTAAATTATTGGTTGGACCCATTGAGAAATTTATTAGTAACCCTCAAGTGCACTTGTGAAAAAAATAAATAGCCAGAAGGGAGCAAATAATGAACAAAATGTAGGGATGTATACGTTCATGAGCATCTGACAAACGTGTTGGATGACTTATGACTGGACATTCATGAGCTTTCAGCAGACGTGTTAGATGTCTTATGACAGGAATTATATTTATGGTTGCCATTTTAAATTTATTCTTTGGGAAATCTAGTTGTGTGTTTTATTATATTGAGCAGTGATGAATTTCAGAAAGCTTATGGACTTTTTCTCATATTTATATCATGATGGATATTTTTATAATAGCATATCATGATGCTTATCTTTATGTTATTGAATATCATATTTCAATTGTTTAACCTTCTTGA
>JANHAO010011690.1:0-16820 GCA_026873985.1 Saraca asoca | reverse complement strand
GGAACTAAATCCGTTGGAATTTTCGTTGGAGTGCCTTATTCCAACGGATTTTGCTAAAATTCCAACGGATTTTTTCCGTTGGAATACCGCAAATTTCTTGTAGTGATGGCCCCTGAGCCTACCAATCGATACACCCAAGCTAAATAGCAGGCAAGAAGCCTACTGTATCATGAGGACACTAAAATAAACTCATTGCAGCTTTCATGCAACCGAGTATCCGCAACTAACATGTAGACAAGAAAGTCATAACTCACATGCGAACTCTCATCAGGGGCAGCTCACACGTGACCTAACTATTGCCCATCATGAACCGGGAACCAAGACAACAAAGTGCAATAGAAAGCTAAAAACATGGCTACTTGGTCATAGAGTATTTCATTAATCACCATACATGTACAAGCAAGCAGTGCTCAAGGCATTCGATACAACTTTCAGAAGCTACATAGAAGAGCTCACACACTAAAAAGCCTCAACGAGGTAAGATTACATCAGAAGAAGAAATACAAAAACAAAGACAAAAGCTTGAAGGCCTAATACTACCATTCCAGCAAGAAAATGAAGAGCCAGCTATGCAAGGAGGCAATCTCCCACCAGCAAAAAGACCAGCAACTCCACTCCTGCAATCTTCCCATACCTGGTCGGCGGTTCCTACTGGACCAGACCCAGTGCAATCCAAAAGGGCACCAAGAGCCTGGCCAGCGATGTTAGATCTATGAAGAGAGCTAGGGAAGATAATCTAAGACCTGCACAAGACTCCCCAGGACCCCATAAGGCAGATCCTGCCACGAAGTCATGTGCAACAGGCTATCCATGCCTCCAAACATTCTGCAACAGGCCATCCATGTATCAATAAGCTTCACTAGAAGCCAAGATATCAAAAGCGCAAGAGGCTCAACAGACTCCTCCATTAAACTCTTCTGAGAAAAAGGAAGAAGACCCTCAGGGTATAAAAAGACCAGGTTGGTCCACAGAAAGATCCAAAAGACATTTGGATAGTCTCAATCTGATAACCCAAAGCAAACAATAGTGTCATGCCAACGGCTGAAGATTGCAAACAGAAGAAAGCATGGCCTAAAGTAGAATGAAAAAATAGAAAAGAAGCCTGAAGTGAAAAATTGGTCAAGCAAGGACTTTGACTACAGACAAAGCCTCAGAAAAATCGCAACTCCCACTCCGCAAAGTGAATTGAGAGTTGGGGGGCTTATGTTATGGGTAAAAATCAGCTTCAGAGAATAAGACAAGCACAAACCTAGTAGAAGCTAAGTTACACAACTCGCTGAAGATGCTTAGTGAGAACCACCTCGCTCATCGCTAGAAGGCGACACAACGGGGTTATCATGAGGCTGACTTGCTAAGTAGCCGACCATTCTGCTCGAGCTCGCTAAAACAATCCGCCACATTGCCCCTGAGCTAAGGAACCCAACTCGCAAGGACGGACATCTCGCTCGACAAAGCGATATCATGAGATAGACACATATAAATGCTAGTCTACAGTCGGCAAGAGGGGCCCACCCCTCAGAAAGAAGCTTACTACAGCCGAATTGCAGGAGTTTATTTGTCTTTCACATTTATTTCTTGATGTAATACAACTGTAGCCTGTAATTAATGTATGTAACTCTTTCTTTCTCTATAAATAGGGATGCACTGTTAGAAGAGAAGGAGGAGGGCCGAAAAACTTGTAATGAGAAAACTCCATAAAAATTTCCTTTCATATTAATAAAAGCTCCGCCGTGGACATAGGGTCCGGTACCACCCGGATTTAGCCGAACCACGTTAAAATACCGCTTTGCTCTTCCCAGTTCGGTCCTTCTTCCTCTCCCTACAATTCCTTGCACTTGGAAAGACAGTCTTGGGTGCAAGAATTTATCTCCGTCGGTTAGAGTTTGGGACTTTCCGCGTGAACCAAATTCTAATGTCAACACAGTTGAAATTTGAATTAGCAGGGTTGTAGTCCTTACATCCTCCCTCAACCAAGTTGCTACCTTCAATCAGCCAAGCACCAATTTTACAATTAAAGTCATTTCCAAACCACCTGAAATATGCATATTTGGGAGAGGGAGCATAACTTTTAGTAATCATAGCTAAGAATCTGACTGTAGAATAAAAAGAAAATTTGATCAGAGTGCTCAAGGATTACACATTAGCAATATGATGGACCACGGAAAATATTAAAGGTATCAATCCTTCTATATGCATGCACAAAATTCTGCTAGAAGAGGATTCCAAATCAACCAAAGAACTTCAAAGAAGATTAAACCCCCCCCCCAATAGCTAAAATGTTAGGTTTGCAATTAATCTCATTATATATTATTGTTATGGTTAATTTGCACATTTAAAATATGCAATTTTGTTGTGTTGTGTGTGCAACAACGAGAACAAAAATTTTGCTTGTATTATATGCGTCCGTGTACGTGAGTGATGATGATTGGAGCAGAAGCAGCCAACTAAACCAACATCAACTTTCCTAATTAAAATCGCCTGCTTCCTTTGATTGGACAAAACTCAAATAACGTGTGCCATTTGAATTTTGTGAATTTCTAAATTATTTGAGTTTTGTCTGCTGGCTTTGTCCACCAATGGAACTATCTTTCCAACCCTCAATTCAAACATACAAATTATTCAATTAAAATTTAAAAACAATAATACTGGTTTTGGGAATCAAACGTATTCTAACGTCCAAATTCTATACTTTTAAAAGTCAATCATACATACATATAAATCTATGTTCTCTTTCAAATTAATTAAGTCATTCACCATGTTAATCATGACCTAACAATTTATCAATCAACTTTTCCATTATATATATATATATATATATATTATGTCTACTCTTACCCAGCCGATAATATAACTGAGTTGTTAATACCAAATTTAGGAGAGTGTAAATATTCACAAATGGCTTTGAACCGATGAAACTGTCTGTAAAATGAATGGATTAGGTCAATTAAGTTTTCTTAAAGGTTAGAAATGATTTTGACAGATGTGGAATATTCAGATAAGCTTGTTTGCGGGTTACAAAAATTGAAACGGAATTAAATCAAGTCTCAGAGGTAAAATTTTGATTTTATTCTTTCGTTGTTCTGTATTTGTATTATTTTGATTTTGTTCTCTGCCATCAAGCTTTCTGTCCTTGTTTTGGGTTTGACATTTTTCCCTTTTTTTTCCCCCTATTTATGGCTTTCTTTCATAAACCAATTAAACCCACCCGAAATCGCTATCATCCAATAATAACGGTTAGAAACTGTAAAATATTTCAAAACGGTCAAAAGTGATTTTGCAAATTTCAGACCGAATGATTTCGATTAGTTAATATTTTCCTAAACCACATTAATTCATTCCAACTGAGCCCAGCCCTCGCCAAACACCACAAGTTAAAGCCCAAACCTTTAAAACAAAAAGCTATTAAGAGTATGTTTGGTAAAACTAATTGATAAGCTAGTTGAAAGCTTATAAACTAGCTGAAACCTTATAAGTTAAATTTTAGCTGAAAGCTTTTAAGCTAACTTATTAAAATAGAAGTGTTTGGTAAAAATAGTTGTTAAGTTAGTTGATAAATGTAAAATGACATAAAAGGGTATGTTTATATAATTTTAGAATTTTTTATTTATTATTATTTAATAAATAAAAATATTTTTATTATTTTATAATTATTAATATAAATAAATTAGATTATTATTTTATTATTTTATTTTTTATAATTATTAATATTTAATAAATAAAATATTTTTTACTTTTATTATTTTTATTTTATTATTACTTTTATTATTTAATAAATAAATATATTTTTATTATTTTATAATTATTAATATAAATAAATTAGATTATTATTTTATTATTATTTTTAATATAAACTTCACTTCACGACAGGAGGCTTTGGGCACAAGCTTTCACGGAACTGAAGGGCATTTCCCAGCAAAGCTTTGCCATGGAATTGAAGGGCAAAAAAGAAAAGAAACAGTAAAAAGCCATAAGCCCTCCCTGATACGCTGCTTCAATCAGCGTCTACTTACAAGCTTTAAGCTTCTTCATCAAACAAGTCTACTTTTCTCAAACAAGCTTATAAACTTTAAGCTATAAGGTATAAACTTGTTTTTTATCCTACCATACACACTCTAAATGCATGCCACCCAAAGAAAAAAAAACAGGATACTAAATGCAGTGATTTCAATCCTTCTAATTTTATGTTTGGAATAGAATGAATGCTTTTTTAGAATTTATTTTATTTCATTTTATTTATAATTAAATTTTATTATTTGAAAATTATGTTAAAAATATTGATTTCAATTCATTTGTAAATGAATTCTTTTGTTTAAGACATATTAAAAAATGTATGAAATTTAATTAAAAAAGTAGATTTTGATTATATCATGACAAATAAAATATTAGAATAAGGATGAAGTATATAATATAATATGTATTATAGGTAAAATAAAATGAATTGTAATAAAATTTTTGATAAATTTGATGAATTTTATAATGATACAAAAATAATTAAAATAAGAATTATAAATAAAATGAAATGAAATTCATTTTAATTTAAATTCAAATATCATTTAAAATTAAAATCAAATCTTATTTTTAATCATTTCAAAAGATAATTTCTCAATTTCTTTTGCTTAAGAAAGACATAATATTTTCTTTTACAATCTATAACTTTTTTTTTTTTGGCTAAAATTCATCCTTTTTATTTTTTAAGTTACATCCTCAATTTTCTAAATGGAGCAGTCAAGTCATCGATCGAGGAAAACAAAACAAATATAAAGCAAAAATACATATAAAAAAAATATGAATGACAGAAATTAAACAAATACCATTGTTTTTTCTTCTTTCCCAAGGTTACAAGGGCCGCTAGGTTCTTCAAATAAATTGATAAGCTGACTGAAATTAACTTTGTTGAGTATATGATTCTTTTCTATATATCTTATATCCTATTCAATTATTGGGTTGACCAAATTCAGCAGACATTTTATAGCAATATGCAGCAAATTGAGGCAGCATTGCATCAACTCCTTATATTTTATTCCATGTCTACTGCAACCAAAGGAGAAAAAAAAATGGTCATATTTTGTCCTGAGGTTTAAGAATCAATTGACTCACCAAGAACCAGATGGAAAGCACATCGAGAGGCGGGAAATTGATAAGTTTTGTGATTTATCACAAAAAGAAACGCTATCCCTGAATTGGACTGCAGACTCAAGTTTTGTTGATTGTTTTTTTGTTGTCATGTGATTACTATTCATACCTCCGCTCAATTAAACTGCAGTAACACCCACAATAACATTGAAATATGTTCAAAATAAAGTAATTTTTGGTTGATACTTGATAGTCACCATTATGTTAAAATGGTTTATCATGATCACTTGATATATGATCAACTTATACCTCTCACACCCAAAACTTTAACTTACAATTTTATTATAGAAATAATTATTTATACACTTTCAATGAAATGACAAAAGTTTTGGAATGATGCAACTATAGGTTTTTTTTTTTTTTTTTTAAAATCTCTTTTTATATACTTCTCCAGACTCTCTTTGGTATTACCAAGTATAGTTCTATATCAATAGTGACAAAGACATGAGAAACTCTACCATCCAAAAAAACACACACACACACAAATATAGATCGAACAGATAATATATATTAAACTACTTTTTATATATTCATAGTGCAATTCAATATTATACATAAGCATTACATGAAATATGATGCAAAGCGAAATGAGCAACTGAATAAGAAGTACACCGTTGCCATTATATATATATATATATATATATATAAATCAGATTACTTGGGGTGAAGGTGTGGGACTGTTGACAGCAGGTTCAATCTTTCTCATCGTAAAGCCACCCTTTCCTGAGGCTTCATCTTCATCATTATAAGCATATGCAAACCCACCATGCCTCGTCAAATCCATTCCCGCCATCTCATCGTCATTCGATATCCTCAACAACTTCATCTTATTCAACCCATAAAACAGCGGCCCCATCGTCGCCGTAACCCACCCACACACCACCACTATCTCCACTATCTGCGCCGCCAGCAACCGCCCTCCACCTCCCATGAACAGACCGTACGGCCTTCCACTTCCTCCGTACACTTCGTTCACATAACGCTTCTTAGCAAACAATCCGGTGAACAACACTCCCCAAGCGCCACACCCTCCGTGGAGTTGTGCGGCCTCAAGTGGGTCATCGAAGTTCAGCTTCACGGCCATCTTGTTGAATCCAATCAGAACCCATGATGCAACAAACCCACATATGATTGCAGCCCATGGTTCCACCACCGAGCACCCTGACGTTATTGCTGCAAAACCCCCTAACAGACCGTTGCACACGTCGATGACGTTCCAATGTCCAACCAATAACCGCTTACTAAATAAGGTCGTTAAAGCAGCTGTGCATCCAGCTAATGTGGTCGTGACAGCTGTCCTTCCGATAGCACTCCATTGACCATAGTAACTGCCACTATCACCGTATGATTTTAAGATGGTCAAGAACGAACCCGGGTTGAATCCGTACCATCCGAACCATAATAGAAACGAACCGAGCACGACCAGGGAAGCACTGTGGCCACGCAGGGCCACAGACCTCCCCGTGCGGTCGAACCGGCCAATTCTTGGGCCTTCAATGAACGCACCCCATAAACCCGCTATCCCTCCAACCATGTGAACCACACCCGAACCAGCAAAGTCAATCGCACCCGACCCGAATAAAAGGTTGTGGGTGCGAGTCGGGCTGGCCCACCCATTGCCCGACCAAAACCAGTGAGAAACAATGGGGTAGACGAAGCCAGTCAAGAAAGAAGAGTAAATAAGGTAAGCTACAAATTGGGTTCTCTCAGCTATGGAGCCACTGGTGATTCCAGCAGCTGCTATGGCGAAAGCCCACTGATAAAGGAAGAAGCTGTAGTCGCCTATAGAGGGCCAAGGGTAATCTTGAAGACCAAAGAAATGGCGACCAATGAAGCCGTTGGAGGGGGCACCAAAGGCGAAAGCAAAACCAAAGAGGTAATAGGAGAGGCCGCCGGCAGCGGCGTCGAGGACGTTGGTGAGCATGATGTTCATGGTGTTCTTGGCTCGGACGGAGCCGGCACATAGCATGGCAAAACCAAGTTGCATGGCGAATACGAGATAGGCAGAGAAGAGGAGGTAAGTGTTGTCCACCGCGTGGG
The DNA here is from genome assembly GCA_026873985.1 of Saraca asoca. Lineage (NCBI taxonomy): Eukaryota > Viridiplantae > Streptophyta > Magnoliopsida > Fabales > Fabaceae > Saraca > Saraca asoca. The sequence goes on along the minus strand of JANHAO010011690.1, from coordinate 9,647 downwards.
TTGTGTCGTTAAGCCTTTTGGAGATGGCGTCGAACTGAGCGCAGATGTAGTTGGCGGCAGCAGCAGTGGCGGTGGCGTTGGTGGTACTGCTGAATAGTGGGGCGAGGTCGGTGGCGGAACAAGACAGAGAAGCCATGGTATGGTGGCCGGGAGGGAATTAATTTGGAGACAAAAAGGAGTGGAAGTAAGTGAATAGAGGAGAGACGAGTATAGAAAACCAATTTATAAAAGAGGGGGGGGGGGGGAGAGAGAGAGAGAGAGAGTGAGAGTATTTTAAGAATTTTCAAATGCATTGCTTTGGGTTTGGTTCACAAATTTAGGAATCCACAGAGAGAGATATCTAAACATGCGTGGTTCTTATTCGTGGCTTTAGTTGGCCGCATGATTTTGGTTGGACTAAAACCAGTAAAACCAAGCAATCCTTTTCTTTATTCAATTTGTAATTTGGGCGATGGGGACAATTTTTATTTTCTTATTGACTTTCCTTTCATGAATCAATTTCACTTTATTATTTTTTTCATTAGTCTAAAAGTGACCATCAGAGCAGTACTTTGATAGTTATATTGACTCCATTCATGAATTTCCGCAAATAAATGCATACATAAAAATATTCATTCTTATTTAGCTGTACAAAACACGTATAAGAGCATTAGCAAGACGCGAATTACAGCGAAAGAGGCAAGATAAGAATAAACAGCGTATGCATAGTACTTTATGTATACAAAAATTCTCCATTGTAACTATAGAATACAAAACTAGCTACCATGTTATCAAAGCTAAGCATTCAAACAGTTCTAGGGTTATATAATATTTTCACCAGCTCATGTTGATGACATATGTATGTATTGCTTAACTATATTATTCAAGTGGTGATGACCTAAGATCCAGAGTCATTGTGTGGAATGGAGATAGTTGACCGTGTCCTGTGAGCTGTGCATATTAAATTAATTAGGAGAGGAATATATATTTCTTTAATACATATTAATACGTTATCTCTTTTTTTCTTACACTAAATTTTTTTTTATTTTTAATGGAAATTTTTTACACATTTATGCATTAGAAATCTGTCAAAAAAAAAGATCAAAATTAAAAAAAATTGTTAATTATATATCACAAAAATCCATTAAAAATATTTAAAAAATTTATTAAAAATCTATTATGTAATAAATTTCGTTGAAAAATGGGCACAAATTTTAAAAAATTATATTCACTTATTCCGATGAAACTTTTTGTATGCTGAATTTTGGATTAAAAAATCCGTCTGAAAATTGAAAATCCTTTAAACACCCAAGTACACAATCTCTTACTTTATTTTTCGATTTCTTCTTTTTCCTCTGTCACACCAAACCTTTTCCTCGCTTTTCCAACTTGATTTTTGTGTTTTGAATGTATTTTTCACAAATTTAGACTAATTAAATTGTTCTTATTACTTTGTTTTACAACTTTTATCGATTTTTTTAATTATTATATTTTTCATGATTTAATTAGTCTTTTTTATTTTGATATATGTAATTGTGGACTTCAATTTCTCTACAAGTTTTTTTGCCATTTTTCTTACTTAGTCATTGAGGTTAATACATATTAGTTGATTAATTATTAACATTTTTTTCATGTTGTGAAAGTTAATTTTTAATTATTAATTGTATTGTTTTGTATATTTGAATTAGGATTGACTAATTATATATTTTGAATTATATTTAGAAATTATAGATATTTTAAATTAGATTGAGTAGGATTAAGTAGTTAGATAGCATACTTAATAGTGTTGTTGCTACTTACTTTAGAAATTATGTATATTTTGAGTAAGAACCTATTTTTAGATTAGAAATTATATATATTTTGATTTTGTTAATTTTTAAATTGAATAATTTTCTTGTAAATATTAATTATTAATTTTGTTATTGCTCTACATTTGGTGAATGGAATTATTGAAATTAAAATTGTGTGTTGTTTGAAATATGAATGTAATTACTATTATGAAAACTTTGGCAAAAGATTTTTTTTTTTATTTGGAGTTACAATGAAATGTTTGATAAACTTTCCTATGGTTTTTACATGTTTGAAAATATTTAATAAATAGGAGAAAATATGTAAATAAATTAGGATACATATGAAGACTTAACGCCTTTCAATATAAACTTCAAAAAAACAAAATATAGAAATTCTGGAATACCATAGGTGGATGTATGATAAACTTCTTCTAGGACATAGTGGATATAAGGCAGATTTTTCTTAATGGGGGTGAAAGAATTTATTTATTTTGTAAAAACTCAGTCAATTTATTTACATGATAGTCGGATAAGGTGTCCATGCTCCAACCATAAAATGTAGAAACTTTTTACTTCCTAATGAAGTTAAGATTGATTTGTATAGATTTGTATTTAAATATGATTATTGGTGGTGAACTAGTCATGGTAAAGAGAAACCTTGCTAGCCATCCATTTTGGTATAGGTCAACCATATATCGAAGTCGAAACAAATTGGCTAGATAGAGACAAATTGAGCGGTTGACAAATATAACTGAGGTAAATGCATGTGTCAAAAACATGATGAACAATTATCTCACAATTATCTTGTTGCTTTTATTTTAAATTTTTATCTTTTGTTTTTTCTTTTTTAAAGCACATGTCCATTTTTCTAGGTCCAATTTTCTTGAACAATTATTTGAAAAAAACTATCCATCATCCTTATAAATAATGCATCAATGCACTAACAATGGGATCTTTTTTTCATAACCACTTAACTTACCAAAATACACTTTGTGTTTTTTTGTGATGCTATGTCATGCAATTCAATACTCTAATGATCCTTTTATCTTTTAGGGATTCCCTTACTCCGATACTTGTAATTTCATGCACCATTTTTGTGCTTTTTAATGTAATTCACAACCCTGTGGAGTGAAATCTTTATATACTTTATTGTTTTCATGTTTTCAACAGTATTACTTCATTTAGAGATCTTAGAAATTCATAATCTTGCTTGCTTGCTATGAATGATCCATCTTGGAGTCGAAGGTTTCCATCCCATAAAATTTGGCCCAAAACAAATTAGCATGCCTGATGGGTCTAAGTTAAAGTATTCTTAGTCTTTGATCTTGTATGATCCTTAGAAGCTGTACTATGTAATTCTAAAAATATGTCTACTGCAAGTTCTCAAAATAGCCCTCAAAATGAAGAGAGGCCTATTGAAACTAAAATTGCTAGTAATATTGTGTCTATTGAAAATGTGATTGTTAATGACTAGAATAATCAAAACAATAGGCAAAGAAACAACCAAAACTAAAACCAAAATCAAAGAAATTGATAGTAAACACTAAATAGAAACCAAAATAATAACAATAATAACAATTCAACTAATCAAAATGGACCATGAGATAATAGTGTACCAATACTTGGGGGCCAATGCCTTATAGCATGCCATATTTCCCACAAATGGATCAAAATTATCATGGAAATCCATCTAGTTTAACTCTTGAAAATATTGTTGTTTTTCAACAGTAGATGAATGAAAGTAATCATGAGATGATCCACATGATGTTGCAACAAAATGCAACCATACTTTGACCAATATTAGAAAATATTGCCTTGAGTCAACAAAGGATGAATCAAGCATTGGGAAGAATGGAAGTCCATTTAGGCAATAAGTGGAATAATGACAATGGTTGGAATAATGAAAATGGTTGAAACATTGATAATAATAATCATAACAATCATGATGATGAAATAAGGCATGAGAACATCGAAAATAAAGAGCTCAAATGGAATGACCACAGTATGGTCAAATTAGAATACTTCAATGTGGGGAAGAAAATTTCAAAATGATAGTTAAATTAATGACAACATGCAAATCCCTAAAACCCAAATCATAATTAAATTTTTCCACGAAGACTATAACAAAACATTCAATTCCTAGTCAAACAATTGTTAAACTAATTAGGAGGTCACAATGCTTATCCTAATTATAAGAGTGTGTTTCCTAAATAGATAAATCAAATAGAACTCTTTGAGGTTTTAAATTATCAAAATTTACAATATTTTTTAACAAAAGCAATTAATCGACCATTGAACATATGGCTAGATTTACTGTGGAGTGTCGAGAGTTGATAGGAAATGAATATTTAAAAAATGAAGCTTTTCCTTTATCTCTAACTAAAACTACTTCTGCTTGGTATTAAGGTTGTTACCAAATTATGTGCATTCTTGGGCACAGTTAAAAAAACTGTTTCACAGCCAAATTTACAAAGGTAAAATGAGGATTGATTTTATCGATTTATTGAGCATAAAAAAGTCACCAATGGAAAGTGCTGGTGATTGCCCATCAGGGTTTCGATAAGAAAGAAGCTGATGCTTTACTTAAATTGAAGAATCTAAGTGGCTAAAATGATTATGACAAATTTCAACTTTGTGACTAGAAAAAGGCTTGTAGATTAGCTTATAGAAATATGTCTCAATCAGCTAAAAAAATTAGGTAAATTGAATAATTATATAAAGAAAAAGAAAGGAAAATGAAGAAATTTTCATTTATAAAAGAAAATGTAGCCTATGTTGAAGAAGAAGAAATGGAGGATGAAGATGAAATACATTTGACTAAACTACCCATTATTTAAAAATGTTGAAATTAAAGATAAAATAGACAACATAAACAAGAAAAATTATTTTTTTGACATAAATAAGGTAGATCAAATTTTCAACATCTTGTTGAAAGATAAGTAGATAAAATTGTCTGATACCTATAGGATTTTGACTAAGAAAGAATTCAAAGATCAAAAATATTACAAGTATCATAACATGTTTGATCATACTACTAACAATTATCTACATTTTAGGGAAATGTTTGAGAAAGCTATTAAGCAAGAATGCCTTCAATTTACTAATAAAGGAAAAGAGATAATAATCAACAAAGATCCTTTCCTAACAAGCGTGAATTATGCCAAACTTTCAAAGTCAAGCAAAGTAAATGTGGTTGAGGTGAACATGGTAACCATCAATGAGTATGATGACCCTTTAGATGCACCTTTCATACTTAAAGCTTTTCTAAAGAAAGTTGAGTAACTCAAAATTTCTTAAAAGGATTGATGTTGAAGGAAGGATAGAAAAAATGTGTCCAAATGTGAAAAATATTACAATGAGGTAGGAGTCTGACTTTTCAATTTAAGGAAACATGACAGAATAGACCCCAAGGAAAAAGAAAAGACTACTTTGGTTGTGTGAAGGGGTATAATTGTCTGAAAGGAATACAAAAAGAAAAACAAAATAAGAAAATTTGAAAGCAAATGGGATACAAAAGAAAGGCTATTCTTTAAAAGAATTGACTTTGATTATCAAAATCAACTAAAACAAGAGAGAGAAAAATTATTTCAACTGAACTTGAGTACCTTAAGGAGGCATGCCAAAGGAAAAGTGGGTAACCAATGAACTTTAACCAAATAAGAAACAAATGTGGAAAAATAGAATTCCAAAAAGGCAAAATAAATTATATGACCCTAATTATTAACCTTCCCCTCTGACAAGGACTCAAAAACATTGAATGCAAAGACAAGCTACTTTTAGGTGGAGACAAAAAATGGGCTGATATTTTGATTAGATTCCATTAGGCCTTGGAGAGTCAAGCGATATTAAGAAAAAAAGAGGATAAAATAGAATTGACAAAATATTTGAGAACTAAAGGTCAAAAAATGGCAATTAACAAGGTATGTGTTTTGCCAATTAATTTTTTTGTCAGTTCTAAAGAAGATTTTACTAATGATTTCTATGATGAAAATGATTGCATTGAAATAGTTGTTTTAATTCCTTTTTTTTTTTCAAGAGATCAGTAGAACAAATAAAAAGTCATTTATGACTTTTACATATAAAAACATATGTCGATGATCGATCAATAAATTGCATCTTGGACAATGGTAGTGCTTTTATTAATCTAATGCCAAGGTTAACTTTCACCAAACTCAGAAAATCTACCAAGGATTTAGTATCATCAAACATTGTTGTGTCAAATTTTAATGGGAATGTGTTAGCATTAGAAGGAGTGGTGTTAATCGATTTAAAAGTCAGTTTTGTATCCCAACAAAATCTTTTCATAGTAGTTCCATCCAAATCAAGATATAACCTATTGTTAGGACGAGATTGGATCTGCCTAACTAGTGTCATACTCTTAACTATTCATTAAAGGTTAATAATACAGACCAATGATAGTCAATTAGAATGTATCCTAGCTAAAGGTAATCCCTATTATGTTCAATAGTGTAATGTTGAATTTGAAATTTACACCTCTACATCAAATCCTTAACAATTGAAGGCATTTTTGAAGTACTAAAGGAATCATTCAAGTACTAAAGGAATACATAGATTATTTTACATGGAACTATGAGGAAATTTTGGATTTAAGCCGAGACCTAGTTGAACAAAGATTGCCAATTAAGGAAGGTGTTATATGTGAAAATCGGTTCGGTCCTATTATGTGCAAAAATGGCCTTGAGTGAACGAGGCCCCGAGCACGGCAAAGGCCAAGCCCCTCGCCTCACTGAAGGTGCCTAGCAAGCTTCACTTCGCCCATCAGAAAGTGACATGGTGAAGTAGTCCTGGCACCATCCTGTGAAGCAAGCCTCGTCTCATGAAGCAACGAGGCAGCGAAGCAGTGACGTAGCAAAAAGATCACAAGACCAGCTCGTCAGGCAGCCGATCACCCTCTTCGAGCCCGCTACCCCGCTACAACACTACCAAGCTCGCTACAATAGATCCCCATGACGCCCTCGAGCCAGGAATTCCTGCTCGGGATGCCTAGTACCTCCCTTGGCGCAGCCGTACCAAGCAACGGACGCAGACATACATAAGTCTATAGTTGACCAAGGGGGCCCACCCCATAACCTACATTGTGCAGTAGCCGAATTGTAGCATTTTATTGTCTTTTCCATTTATAGCTTGATGTAACATAACTATACCTTGTAATTAATGCATGTAACTCCTCCTTCCTCTATAAATAGGATCGCATTGTTAGAAGAGGGGAGGAGAGGCCAAGCTCTTTTGGTAGAAACCCTACTAAAATTATACATCAATACAATCCCCGCCATGGACGTAGGGTCCGGTACTATCTGGATTTAATCAAACCACATTAAACTAGCTGTCTCTCCATCCCTTCTTCCTCTCGGTCTACCTTTTCCTACACTTCGGAAGCAGCATTGGATCCCTGAACTCCTTCTCGTTGGCTGAAGTTTGGGTCTTTCGCAGGAACCAAATTTCACCGTCAACATTTTGGCACCGTTTGTGGGGACCATTTGCTCTCTGGAGTTTCCATCGTAGCCTAACAATGGCCAAAGGAAGAACAACTCAGAGCTTAACCACTCCAGCCCTCCAACCAAAAGACACTCCCATTGTGGGGGCTCACTAACAGTCTACCACTGCTCTTGAAACTCAAGAGGCACAAATGCCCTGCCAACCTCGTCTGGTGCTCAAAAGCATGGTAAAAGAGCTGGCAAAAACCATCAAAGGATTGGCGCGGGCCCAAGCTTAGAGCATGCAGAGACAAGAAGAACTCATGGCACAACTCCAGCAGCTTCGTAAGGAGGCTCAAAAGGAAATTCATGAAGATCATGATAGCCAGCAATTGGGGGGCTCTGAACGAGCAAGAAGCTCCACCCCTCAGTCTGAGACACAGAACCGGACAATGGAGGAAGTACTCCACAGGCTCGAACAGCTAGAAGAGCATCTGCAGTCCTCATGCAGCCAATTTCCCAAACCTTGCAGAGAATTTTTATGCCAACTATGACCTTTGGTCTAGTTGAGGCCCCCCGAAGCTTATTCCGGAGAAGAATTGATGAACATTTAACCAGTAGAGCTGCGGGCTCACTGAGACGTGCAGACGTTCAAAACAAACTCATTTATCCAGCGCTGCTTTGTGCCTGTTGAGACGTGGAGACATTCAAAATAAACTCATTTATCCAGCACTGCTTCATGCTCGCTGAGACATGGAGACGTTCAAAATAAACTCATTTATCCAGCACTGCTTCGTGCTTACTAAGATGTGGAGATGTTCAAAATAAACTCATTTATCCAGCGCAGCTGCATGCTCACTGAGGTACGGAGGCACTAAAAAACACTCGTTGTTACCAGCACGACTTCATGCTCGCTAAGGTGCAGAGGCACTAAAAAACACTCACTTTGCCAGCGCGACTTTGTGCTCGCTGAGGTGTGAAGGTACTAAAAAATACTCACTTTGCCAGTACAGCTTCGTGCTCACTGAGGTGAGGAGGCACTAAAAAACAATCGCTATTGCTAGTACGGCTTCATGCTCGCTGAGGTGCGAAGGCACTAAAAAACACTCCCTTTGCCAACGCTGCTTTGTGCTCGCTAAGGTGCGGAGGCACTAAAAAACACTCACTTTGCCAGTGTGGCTTCATGCTCACTGAGGTGTGGAGGCACTAAAAAACACTCGCTTTGCCAGTGTAGCTACGTGCTCACTGAGGTGTGGAGGCACTAAAAAACACTTGCTTTGCCAGTACAGCTTCGTGCTTGCTGAGGTGCGGAGGCACTAAAAAACACTCGTTATGCCAGTGCAGCTGCTCGCTGAGGTGCGGAGGCACTCTTAAATACTCAGCACTAGCATGACTTCGTGATCGCTGAAGCATAAAGAACTGACGAATTGATTATTCACCCAAAGTAACAAAATGTTGAATCTCGCAGTTCCCTTGCGAACTCTATTAAGTCGTAGCTTTCATGCGCACTTATCAACCTGGCCATGAAATAAGCCCGAACATGAGATCGCTCGATACCAACTTTGCAGCTATCATGCGAAATCATTTATTCAACTGGTCCCGAGGTTGGCCAGGACGCAGGATCACTCTAATTTGTAACTCACATGCGACCAAGTGTGCGCACCTCTCACGCAATCTTTTAGATGTGAATAGATCACTTAGATCGATCAACTAACATGCGTGCGAGAAACAAAAATAACAAGCAGAAAATACAAAAAGGCAATTTTACCTATCACGGGAGACGTGGCTTAGTACAGATGGAATGCCAGTCTCGGGAAAAGGCTGATGATTTGAGAATTGAAAAGTCTTAACTCACAGTTTGCTAAGCAAACTGAGAGTTGGGAGGCTTATGTTATATATGAAAATCGGTTTGGTCCTGTTATATGCAAAAATGGCCTCGAGTGAACGAGCCCCCGAGCACGGCAAAGGCCAAGCCCCCTGCCTCGTTGAAGGCACCCAGCAAGCTTTGCTTCGTCCATCTGAAAGTGACATGGCGAAGTAGTCCCAGCACCATCTTGTGAAGCAAGCCTTGCCTCACGAGGCAACGAGGCAGCAAAGCAACGATGCAGCAAAAAGATCACAAGACCAGCTCGTCAGGCAGTTAATCACCCTGTTCGAGCCCGCTACCTTGCTACAACAGCACCAAGCTCACTACAATAGGTCCCCATGACGCCCCCGAGCCAGGAATTCCTACTCTGGATGCCCAGCACCTCCCTTGGCGTAGTCGTACCAAGCAACAGACACAGACAGAGATAAGTCTACAGCTGACCAAGGGGGCCCACCCCGCAACCTACATTGTGCAGTAGCCGAATTGTAGTCTTTTATTATCTTTTCCATTTATAGCTTGATGTAACACAACTGTAGCTTGTAATTAATGCATGTAACTCCTCCTTCCTCTATAAAT
>JANHAO010011689.1:0-16830 GCA_026873985.1 Saraca asoca | reverse complement strand
GAAAGAGGCTAGTAATGAATGTAGGCTAAATCATCCCCAATAATCCAAGTAATCCTTATAGGAAATAAATTAATTAATTATTAAAAACACTCCTAATAAGATTGATAAAATCAAAATGATCCTCGGCAATGGTGCCAAAATTTGATGTTCGGTTATCGCAACCAATTAAATTAGAAATTTATAAAACCAAATTGTACTACTCTACTTGTACATAGAGCAACACTGGATCGAACCCAAAGATCATTTGTGGATATTATCACTCAGATTAGGAGATGTAAATTAGGGGGGTTGGCAGAAACTAATCCTAAGCTACACTAACAAAATAGAAACAAAAACACAACAAATGACAAGCAACCAACCAAGGGAATCAACTAGCTTAAGATTAATGCATCCTTGATCACTTAAGATTCATTCAATTGTTGAAAATCATAACAAGAAGCCTTGGAATGATTAATGAATCTATCCTAAGTAGTTAAGATTCAGCCAAGCAAACAACACATCAAAAGCTTAATGTATTAGCTAGTTTTCCTATCCTCTTCTAGAGTTAATCATTAAGCAACAATCATATAGTCATCCAAACTAATTGAAGCTAATCAATTCAGAAAACTCAATAAAAATAGAGAGGAAATAGGAAATAAATGGCCAACAATTGAATGCAAGATGAAAGAACAAAACCTCAACATTAATCTTCAAGTGTTGCAGCCCCTTGGACTGGTTACAACAATCAGCCTTCCATGGAAGCTAAAAAATATAGAAAAGGGGGAGAGCAAAAGCTTGCTCTCTGCCCTGAAAAACTACCCTAAAACTTCTTACAAAAATTGAATGAAAACTCCCAGCAAAATGGCTTTTTGCCCGGGTAAAAGGAAAAGGCAGCTGCTAATAGGGAGTAGGCAATGATGGTGTAGCTAGTTGCTTTCTACGTGTTATGCATTTTATAGACTTCTTTCTCCACTTTTTCTTCTAACTTTTGGCCTTCTAGTTGGCTAGGTGCAAGATGAAATAAGTGATGGATCATTAGGCTCAAGTGCATGCCAATTGGGGCTTTAAAAAGTCTACTTCTGCTGAGCCTGTTCTATTAGCATTTCTGTCACAAATTTCAACTCCATTTTGATGCCCAATTTGATGTTTTCAAGCCTGGAATCTCCATAGGAAATGTGGCTTTATGTCTCAGCTTCCATTTGGGCTTTGTTTCCCCTTAATTAGATCTTTATAACTCCAGTTATGATCAATTGAATGCATAGAGGTCAGCTGCCTGAGACAGTGCTAAGATAGTATTCTGATTCTAACTTGAGATCCAATTTTGGATGACTAATTGTGTGATTCAACTTTTGCATCTTCATGAAAGTTGTATATCTATCTCTTAGATTTTCTACAAGATAAGAATCACATCAATTGGATAAGTGTAGCTCGAGATATAGCCAGATTACAAAAACTGCTTAAAATGGCCAATTATGCATAATTTTGTAAAATGAATCCAATTGACATCACACTATAAATACATCTTAACACAACTGGAAACAAGTAATTTTGGACCTTAAAATGCTAAGTATGAGGACAAATAAATGTATGAAATATTGTGTTATCACAGCTTACCTCATCAATTTTTTTTTTTATGAGTGCTTTTGTTGATCTCTCCAGAGAGTAGGGAGGACAGCAAGAGAAATAGCAATTATTTACCTAAGTGTCATTCGCCATATGATTGCCTTAACAGTTCAGTGGCATTAACTCTTTGCATGCCAACAATTAGAGATAGGCTTTAGTGCACTTCATCAGTACATAGCTTACCTCGACAATTTTCTTAGCAAGCATTTTTGTTGATCCACTAAAACATTTTTAGTCTACGAAAACAATAAACAATTGTTACCTAAAATTAAACAAAAATGTGTTGCCAAAAGAATAAGCAATATTCATTTTATAGAAACCGTTACCTATTTTTATATCATAAGCAATAGTTTCAATCTTTATATTTAGCAACAAGTTTTAACCATTGCCTATTCTTTATTATAGGCAATAGTTTTTACCTTTACATTTTGTAACAAATTTTAACCATTGCCTACTCTTTATTATATGCAACAGTTGTAATCTTCATATTCACAAACAAATTTTGATTATTGCCTATTCTTCATAATAGACAACAATTTTTTGAATAGTGATATACCAAGCCTTTAATTATGTTAGGATGGCAATGATGCACCAATTTGAAACATTAATCTTTTACATGCCATAAATTTTGAATCAAATTTGCAACATGTAAAAACACATAAAAATTGAAAGTAATAACTAAAATTCCAAGAAATATATATTTGTTCATTTCAAATTCATATCCACATATTAAAAATTGAAAAGACAACAAAGTAGTAATATTAGGTATATTCTTAATGTTCTAACAAAAAATTTAAATTGATGAAATATCAATAAAAACTATCAATGATCATGAAGTAATTTAAAAATATTTATTAGCATCCACATCTTGAAAATCTTCTACTCCTTCATCATCTTGATTTTCTTTTTCACCATAAATATTTTCATATCATAGTTGCAAATTGCATCAAATATAATATAGCTAATTATAAACATAATGAGTTAAGGTTCAAATAAAGTTGACCTACCCATATGAAAAAAAGACTTGGAAACAACAAAATTAAGGGGGCAAAAAAACTAAATGATTTGCAAGTAGAAGTGTTGACATCTACTTCAATTTATATGACAACTAACCAAATCACTCCCCCCATTAACCCATTACATGAGTGAGGGCAAACTTTAACAAACTTCTTAACATCACTGGAGTTGCTCTTTGACATATCAAATCGTCATAAATATCTATGACAATCAAATTTAAATCATATGATATAAACAATGTTAGGATATTTGTCATCTTAAATGAAAATAATAGTGTAAAATCTAGGTGATTAAAGTATACCATAAGCTGAAAATAAACTATTTATAACACTTGAAAATTCGAATCTCAATACTCATATAAAAGGGAAAGAAGATACAAATAAAGAGAATGACATGACAAAGAATATAAACTTTTGTTTTCTCTTGCAAAATCCAAATCATGATAACAAATATGATAAATCTTGAGATTAATTGATAAATGATGTGAGAAAAGCATAGATACTCAATGTTTTTTCCTTCTTTTTTTTTACTTCTATTAAAAGTCCATAAAATTACTCACCAATGCAAAGTCTTTGCAATGTCAACTTTTGAATGAGAGCATGAAGCAAGAGCCACAAAAAACACAAATAAAGGAGGAGAGATTAGCCTATAAATAGCTCCAAAATATAAGTAAAATAACATTATTATTTCAACTATTTATATCTTACATTCTTAGCAAGAAAAAGCACAACAATCAAAGCAACAATAAAACAACCAATAGCCTTTTTCACCATCTAATGATCAATATGTATTCAGAATTTGTTTGCCTCTCTAGATCTTTATTAAATGTGTAATTTAATTATAAGGAATTGACAAAGACTTGTAATTTAAACAACCAACAACATTGTTCACTATCTAATAATCAATATGTGCTTAGAATTTGTCTAGCTAAATCTTTAATTAAATGAGTAATTTAATTATAATAAATTGACAAAGACTTGTAATTTAAACCAATAATATGAAAATAAACTTAAGCCAATGGTAAGAACACATTGTAAGATACAACTCATGTGATTTTCATTTGGTGTGTTAAGATTGATTTAATAAATAAAATATAAGGTTTTAATTCTATTGGTCAAAAATTAAAGAAGTAGATAACTACCAATTTGATGGAAGTTGATTGTCAAAGATATATCTTAAGAGAAATCGATTATGTCTTTGCCTCTAAGGTTTAACACTTCTATTCTCCATCCCTTAAGAGAATGTAAGAAACAATAAGGTTAACGGACAGATAAAGGTTTGTAATCTTGTCCAACATTGAAGATAACAAATTGTCATCAATTTTCTCTTAATTAGGGATCAAGGTATGTCTCAAACCCTTATTGTATTCTACGAATGCTATATGTGAAAATCTTGATTCTCAAGATCATCATTCATGTATGTTGAAAATTACATATGGTATTAGACCCTAGTTTAGGATTCATAATTTTCCATTCATATTGCTTAATTGTGTTGATCCATGGTTTTCTCATGAATTGTTCTTGATTGTAAGATTTGAGATTTTGATTGTATGATGTTTAGATGTTATTGATGAATTGTGTATAACAACGTATGACAATGATGATTAATGATGTTCTTGATCAAGATCATTTTGTCCCTTATATTTTCAAGCAAGCATGGCAATTAAATATGATGAAGGCAAACCTAGTTTTTGTGTGTGTGTGTGTGTGTATAATAGGACAAAATTGTTAGTTAATAGTTTGTGTCTTGAAACTTGAAAGTGCCATGTTTTGGGAAATTCTATGCTCTTGTATTTTATTGTTGTTTTTCAATTTGGAGATATATTATGTGGGCTTGTTAGTCGCCAAAGTGATCAAATCCTTAAGTTAGTTCCAAGTTGGATTTTGTTTTTATAATAATTACTCATAAATTTGATGTTATAAATGACATGATATAAGTTAATATTATGGGTAATTGTGGTTCATTTTATAAGGCAATTAAGGATCACTCAAAGGTTCATTGTTTCTCCTTATAATTAATGAACATAAACGTTAGTAATGTAAATGCATTATTAGTTATACTTATATGTCTAAAGACAGTAAATGTTTCTAGTTAGTGCATGTTTCATTGCTAAATTATGTAAGATTTTGTTAGCATCATTATGTTGAATGTAATGTATAGGTGGAATGCCCAAAGGTTAACATTAATATGCATTTTATGGTTAAATGTATTGTTTTCTAAATCTGTATAGCATATTAGAATGTAACTCAAAGCATTAATGTTTTAAGTATTATTTCTTATAGTACCTATATCTATGCATCAGCATATCTCATCTATTCCACTCTTTAATGGACTCAATTTCTTTGACTAGAGTGAGCAAATCTAGTTTTACCTTAGGATAATGGATTTAGATTTGGCACTCTGAGTAGACAAACTAATGCTATTACTACTCTTACCACTGATGAAGAGAAAGCATTAATATTTTAAGTATTATTTCTTGCAATACCTATGTCTATGCATTAACATATCTCATCTATTCCACTCTTTAATGGACTCAATTTCTCTAACTAGAGTGAGCAAATCTAGTTTTACCTCAAAATAATGGATTTGGATTTGGCACTCTTGGTAGAGAAACAAACTGTTATTACTGCTCTTACCATTGATGAAGAGAAAAATCGTTATAAAAACTAGGAAAAGTCAAACAAATTGAGTCTAGTGTATATGCATATGAGTATAGCCAACAATATTAAGTCTGCTCTTCCTAAAATTGGTAATGCTAAAGAAATGATGAAGTTTATGGAATAGGGCTCCTAAATTGCTGACAAGTCTCTTGCCAGGACATTGATGAGTATGTTAACCATCATGAAATTTGATAATTCTCACACTATGCATGAGCATGTCATTGAAATGACAAATATTGTAGCAAGACTTAAGTCTTTGAGAATAGATGTGGATGAAAATTTCCTCATGCAATTTATTTTGAACTCCTTGCCATCTGAGTATGGTCCTTTCCAAAAGAACTACATACAATGTTAGGAGATTTGTCATCTTAAATGCAAATAAAAGTGTAAAATCTAGGTGATTGAAGTATACCATAAACTGAAAATAAACTATTCATAACACTTGAAAATCCAAATCTCAATACTCATATAAAAGGGAAAAATGATACTAATAAAGAGAATAACATGTCGAAGAATATAAACTTTTATTTTCTCTTGTAAAATCCAAATCATGATGATAAATATGATAAATCTTGAGATTAATTGATAAATGATGTGAGAAAAGTTATTGGTACTCAATGTTTTTTCTTTTTTTCTATTTCTATTAAAAGATCATAAAATTACTCACTAATACGAAGTCTTGTAGTGTCAACTTTTGAATAAGAGCATGGAGTAGGAGCATAAAAGACACAAATAAAATAGGAGAAATCAGCTTATAAATAGCTTCAAAAGATAAGTAAAATAACATTTTCATTTCAACTATTTATATCTTGCATTCTTTGCAAGAAAGAGCATAATAATCAAAGCAACAATAAAAAAAACTAGTAACATTTTTCACCATCTAATGATCATTATGTGCTCGGAATTTGTCTACATCTTTAGATCTTTAATTACGTGAGTAATTTAATTATAATGAATTGACAAAGACTTGTAATTTAAACAACTGATAACATTCTTCACCATCTAATGATCAATATGTGCTCAGAATTTGTCCAACTCTCTAAATCTTTAATTAAATGAGTAATTTAATTATAATATATTAACAAAGACTTGTAATTTAAACCAATAATGTTAAAAAAAAACTTAAGCCAATGGCAAGAACACAAGTTTGTAAACAAGTCTAATTCAATTCATAGAAGCAAATTGATTAGAATTGAACAATAAACAACCAATTAAACCTTCTGAGTGTTTAGAAACAAAACTACATTACAAAAGAGAAAACAAACTCAAGGAAACAATCAAGCAAATTAAAAATCATAAACTCACCTCTTATAAGATTCTTATACTCATTGACAACATAGATTGATATAGTTATGTTATTTATATGATTAATTAATCCTTTGCCTTGTAAACATATATTGATCATAGGTTTACTTTCATTTCAATTTGGCTTTAGTTTCTAAATATATCAATTCAAATACTGGAACATCAAAACCATAAACAAAGTTACAAAGACCTTAACTAAAATATATATATATATATATATATATATAACAAAACCAAGAATTTAAACAAAAATGACCTTATTGAAATGGTAAAGCATGATAAAAATTTATCCTTTAATAGGAATAAAAAAGTGAGCTTAGTAACTATCCAAATTTAGATTAGATTCTAAAAGTCCTATGTATGTTTGTGATCATTCAAAACTCAATATTGTAAGTCATCTAAATGAGCTTAGTAACTATCCATAGTTTTTTGTAACCAAACAAGACATGGAAAAAATATAATAACAATTACAATGCTTGTTAGACAAATTAAGCATTACTATCCCCTAAAAGCATTATACTAAAGCATTGTCTTATAGAGTGATAATAATGAATTAAAATAGTAATTTAATCATTTTAACTTAGAGCCCTTGCAAGTTTACTTCGCCAATAAGTTGTAGAAAATGTAAATCACATCCATTCAAGTCACCAATTCTCCTACATATCATAAGCACACATGAAAAAAATAATTAGTAGATTTTGAAGGTTTGTCAGTTAAACAACGAACTATAAACACAAGTAAGTAAGGTTTAAAAGAAAGGAAATTCCATAAGGAATTGGCTTGCTAAAAGAACTCCAACAAAACACTATTGAAATAGCAAATCCATTCAAGCTAAATTCAAAATTGAACCATAACAATTTAAAATTACCAATTAATGGACAGAGACTTAATAGAAAATAGGAACATTCCTCTCCATTAATTTAAATTGAATCACAATTTTATTTCTCTATCATTTTGGTGTTAATATCCAAATATTTTGGTAGAAAACTAAAAAAATTTAAAACCAAAGCATAAATCCAAGTGACAAGCTTTTGTACCTTAGAAGTAATATGACAGATGGTAATGATTTCAATTGAAGTTGAGTTGTGGTGATTCCATAATTTAAGCTTGAAGGTGGTAATGACTATAGTAAAGTTTGAAGATAACAAAGATTCTGCGGAGACATGACAAAGGTTAGAGCTCCACACATATGAAAGATTTCAAGCCTTAGAAGAAATATGAAGAAAACGAATAAATCTTTACAGCAAGCATTGCAATTGAGGTTAAGTGATGATGATTAACATGACAATGTGCTATTGAAGCTACAGTGGAGAGAAGCCTTTAAGTTTTAATTAGTTTTATACGGTGTTTTATTAGTTTTTCTTTGGTAGATTATAATGTTTATTAGTTATGAACAAATAAAAGCAATTAGGTTTAATTATTTTTGAAGAAAATAAATGCTAGCAGTAATCAAAAAATGGAGCCAAAATTACATGGGAGGTAACAAAAACTTATAAACAATGGTTAATTAATCATTGTGCAATGGTTTTTGTGTGTTACCAAGTGATTGTTGCTTAAATTTATAAACAAAGACAACATTGAAAATAATTGTTTTCTATATATACTTTAAGTAGTAGTTTAGAAAATAAAGTTTAAATAAAATTTTAGAAAAACTTAATGTGAATATAATTTTATTGTGTAAAACAAAGTTTAAAAAAATAAAGTTAAAATTTTAGAAGCTTACAGTATAAAACATAATTTTTAACATAAAAGATATTTATTGTGTAAAATAATTTATAAAAGTAACACAATGTAAGTGTTGCCTATTTATTTAGATAACACGGAAGTCATCCAAGTGTTGCTTATTAATTAAATTTAAACAACAAATGCAAAAGTATTGCTAGTGATACATATCGCAGGAGGTCTTCAATTGCTTATGAATCATAATTTGACAACAATCAAGTGTTGCATATTCTATATTGGGCAATAGTCAATTAAATATTGTCTATTCTATATGAGGCAATAGTTTTTTTATTGTTATATAATAATCTTTGTAAAAAAGCAACACTATTAAAATCATTGCCTATTTAAGCTTTAGATAAGAATTTTTATTTATTGTCATAGATCAAAAATATTGTAGTTATCTCCGCAAAAATAGGGGGAAGGCAAGAGAATTAGTAATTATTCATCTAAGTGTCATTCACTAGCACATGGCTCACCTCAGCACCTCAGTGGTGTTATCTCTTAGCACGCCAACAATTAGAGATAAGCTTCAGTGCAATTCAACTACACATGGATCACCTTGACAATTTTCTCGACAAGCACTTGCATTAATCTCCCCCAAGAACAGGTAGGAAAGCAAGAGAAATAGTGATCCCTCAGCTAAATGTCATCCACCAACACATCACTTGCCTCAACAACTTAACAACTTCTTCCTTTTAAGTATCAATTGCTGACATATGACTCATCTTGGCATATACTTATTAGGTGTAATTTTTACACTCTCCTGATGGTGAGAAGAAGGACAAAAGAGACCTAACCACCATATCAACTAAGTCCACTAGCATCATTTTGCCTATACCAAGCCTTTAGCAAGCACTTCATTACTAGTGGAGCGGTCAAAGGAGAAAAGTATAAATGACTAATGTCAAGGATCCTCATGTTAGGCGACCTACCTCATCATAAGCAATCTATTCCTGCAAATGTCCTTAACTGAGCATCAATGGCAAGCATCACCCTATGAAAAGGGAAAGGCAAAGAATCATTTCATCATAAAAAAAAAAAAAAGGATAAAAGCTACAAGCACCATCAACAAGCCCGCACTTACATCTCAGTGAACAAGCCTCGTAGCCATTTGGCCAGTACTGAATGCAGACAACATTCACCTATTAGCATATAAGTCCAGGCATTCTACGATCTCTCAACACACAAGTCTTAACGCTTATACTACATCTTCATATGACCACTCTTACCAAATCTCCCTAGAAAGCATGGAGGACTGATGGTAACTACCAAAAAACCACCAATCCTCTTTACCACCTATCTATTCCTAGTTAACCCAATATGTCTAAGACCCAATAACACTCACCTTGGATTTCATCACCTTATAATATAAAATCTCAGGTATGTCCTCAAACCCCCCAAAATATGTTCTTCTCCATTTCTCATCCTGTGGCTCCTGTTGACTTAAGCATCACAAGGTCCATAGTGGACCTCCATCCACCATCCCTTTGACTTATTTCTATCTTGTTTTTGTCTTATTAGTAATTTTAAGTCTTATTAGTAAACCCCTTTTTCCTTCCCTATAAAATTCAATTTTTTTCACTTTCATCCCTATGATATCTTTTTTATCAATTTTATCCTTGTGAAATATTAATTTGTCCAATTTTGTCTTTCTAGGAATGAAATTGGACAAGTTATTATTTCACAAGACATAATTGATAAAAAAAATTCACAAGGACAAAAGTGAGAAAAATTGAATTTCACAAAGATGAAAAAGGGGGTTTGTTCTATTATTTTTTTCCTAACATTAACTAAAAACTAATTTGTAGTCATATTGTTTTCCATAACTTAGATTCAAAATTATATTTCAAATCCTATTTTTTTTGCTAATGTAAAAGTAAAATTTATTTCTTATTAGCTAAGGAATAAGAAGTTATATGATGAGGAAGCTAAAATTTTCTCTATTTAGGTTTAAAGTAAGATTTTGTGATGAAAAGGGATATGACATCTTCAAATGATAAAGATAACTCCCTAACCACAATTCACGATTGCAACTAGGTTCAACCTCATCATCTGAAGATGTCAACTCCTTTTTTATCCCCAAAATCTTATTTCAAACCTAAATGGAGATAATTTTAGCCACTCCACTAGTTGTTTTCTTATTCCCTAACCAATATGTACTCCCAATGTGCTTAAATTTATTTTCTTCTAATTTAGCCTAATATAACATATTTGTACATACATATTATTCTTCTAGGTCTTATTCCCAACATACTTAAATTTATTGTCTTCTAATTTAGTCTAACATAACTTACTTTTACTTACATACTATGCTTCTAAATCTTATTCCAAAGGAACATAAATTTATTTTCTTCTAATTTATGTTAACATAGCTATTTTCTTCTTCTGATTTATCCTAATATAACTTATTCCTAATTTTTTCCAAACATACTAAAAATTTCCAAACAACTAACAATATAACTAATTTATTCGTAATAACTAAATAATAATAACAATATAACTCTTTTCTTACTAACAACTAACAATATAATTATTACAAGAAATATACACATATTCAATCTAAAAATAAAATTTACCAATATTTATAATGCACATAGACTCAACATTAAAAATATCACAATTAACAATAAATGCATATCTCAAATCTTCAACAATCAACCCCAAATGCATATGGAAAATCTACTCTAATATCTCAAGTCTTATGTAAAAAAAAAATGAAAACAAATCAGTTCAAAATGGCCTACCTTCAATTGAGAGTGAGAAGATCACAAGAGATGGTTGGAAAAAACTTCAACGATGGCAAAAATGACAGCATAACAGCAGAGCACTAGAGCGGGAAAGGGGAGGAAAAGGTAGAAAAAGAAGAAAATTGGGAAGAGGTTTTGATACCAAGGGTTGCTAATAAAATTAGCTTCCTATGATGTTGCCCATAGTAAAAGTCATATGTTTCATTTACTTTCCCATTGTATTCATTAGAGGGTGCAAATTTTTTTACTTTCCCACAATTTATTACCATAGAAAAATTCAAAATCTGAATTTCTTAAGAGTATAAATTACAAGAAAGAAGAAAAATGATAATCCAAAGACTCTTCTTTACTCACAATTATTTCCAGAGTTTTCCATAGTCCTTTCATACAATGTTGTAATTGTCGGAAATTCATTGTATTCTTATAATGTATGTTATAAGAATAATGTCAAACACTAGTTATATTACTCACCACTCACACCAATCACCGGTCACCATTAGTTGTTTCACAATGTGGGTACAAACTTGAATGGTAACACATGTGTGTTTAGCTTTATTCATGTTGTAAGTTGAATGAGTCCAAAATTTAAAGCATGCTTCGTAAAGCTTTTTGTAGATGAGGTTGATGTTATTCCCATTGGTTTTGTGTTTTACCTATTTTTGACCATGTTTTAACCTAGAGCCTGGTCTTATCTTCCATATTTGATAGGCTAAACTCAAACTAGTATTTGGAATCTGAAGGACAAGTGTCATGGGCCAGCAACTCTCTAACCAAAATAATGCGGCGCATGATGCCAACTCTTGACTAATATGCCAACCTTCCCATAAAATCAAGCCATACTTGGATAGATATTCGAAGCATTGAGGATTTTGTTACCCATACAACCAAAATCCAATGCTCGAAGCCAACATGAGCATGTAGTCAAAGCCTTAGCACATATCGAGTTTTAAAGAACGTGCCACATAAGAAGCTTCTAGCACATATTAAGAAGAGACTTTTTAAAAATAAAAAGAGGGATAACTCTATTTTATTAATATATGCCTCATTATATAGTTTTGAGTATGTAAGGGGAGTATCTTTAAGCTCTACACTCTGTTCCCTAGCTAAAGTCACAATGCCCACTAGGTCAACACTCACCCCCTTAAAGAGCATTCTAAGCAAAATCCCTATCGACAAGAATAAAAATACTGTTTTCCAATTGACATAAGGATTTTTTGCCTAGTTCCTAAGGGTTCTAATGCACCATCTCATATAAACACGAAGATAAAAATGCAAGGATAGCAACCAGGTACTTTCCTACTCATACTAAACAAACAATTGACGTTAAAAAGACACAAATACCCCCAAAACGAGAAAATTTTAGAAAAATAATCTATAAGTGCATTTGCTCCTAAATTCATACCACATGATCTTTTCTTCATGCTTAATTTTTATGCCAAGTTTTGTTCAAATTCAAGCACATGTACCTACCAAATTTTGTTCATAAGGCCAACTTGTGACATTCTCCCCCACTTTAAATGTCAATGCCCTCATTAACACTTTAATTTGACACAGCTTTCATAAAGATTTCTCCTTTCAAGCATTAGCTTCTCAATCTTGAATCTTCATGTAGGTCTTTAGCCTACTCCACTTAAACTACTTCCTTGATTACTCTGCTTGTCTTTTTGAACTAACATCATTCAAGAGGCTTTAATGAATGGCACCCTCAACCTGACATAGCTTTTAGGATCATTGTCAGTCTATTGCTCCTCAGCTCCTCCTTAGACTTCCTCTGTCTCCTTGTACTTGCACCATTGCATATTTGCTTTTGCTCCACAACTTTAGTGTCGTCGACAATGCTGCCTCTGCAGACTTTGTGTTCTATCTCTATACACTCAACTTGATTGTCTTGACATAAGCTCACGTGTCATTGTCTCCACAGCTTTCCTAGCTTTATCACTTCTGTAACTTCACCTGTCCTACTACTTTTATAGTATTTAAGTTGTTACCTTTGTAACTTATGCTTACCTAACTACCTCTGTAGCTTATAACACATTATCCCCATGCAACTCTTGATTTAACTTACTATCTTTGCATAGCTCTCGATTCCACTCACTACCTCTATAGTTCTTAATTTGACTCGCTATCTCCACACAGCTCTCGATTCAACTCACTACCTCTATAACTCTCTACTCAACTCGCTACCTTTTATCACATAAGTGTGTGTGCTACCTCTATAGCTTACATGCCTACTTGGTATTTTGGATCTCTACTGACAAATAGCCTCGCATCCAATGTCCAATATCACCAATGTGAAATATGCAAGTCTCATATCTTGAGCACAAGTCCTATACCTTGCTCATAAAACATGGCTTGCTTACAAGTTCTTTTACTTACAAGTCTGCTCACGTTGGGTTTGATTAATCCACTATACTTCCACTACGTAACTTTCACACTCGATCGGATCCTCCTCACCCTCTCTGAATTAACACCTTCTTGGTATCATTCGATCATCACAGTCTATGTTAATGCAACCTAACATCATAGGTTTCACAACCCCTTCTAGGTTTATATACT
Source organism: Saraca asoca (assembly GCA_026873985.1). NCBI lineage: Eukaryota > Viridiplantae > Streptophyta > Magnoliopsida > Fabales > Fabaceae > Saraca > Saraca asoca. Next base: position 3,221 of record JANHAO010011689.1, on the reverse strand, counting down.
CAAGTACTATCTCCTTAAAAATGATATTGGCTAATCTCCTATGACTCTTATGGCCATTCACCAATATCATTGCCCCCATAGTAACTTCTTTAATAATTAGTGCCTCATCCTTGGAATTTTTCAAGCGACATTCCCCTTTTGAAAACTCCTCCTTTGAGCGCATTCTCATAATGGCTCCCCCACATCAAGGCTTTGATGGGGGTTGAGCATCAAGCATCCTCTACTCGAGCTCAAGTTTCACTTTTGCTTACTAGCAATTATGAATCTCATGGTCATTACTGCAAAGTCCATCTTGTAACTATGTAATGCTAGTTTGCTATGCCTCAAGGTCATTGTCAATACTCCGTTAAGTGATTATGTAGCTCTAACTCATTACTCGAGTATCATTGCCACTTGTCATATGACTATGATGTGCTAGCTCCCTAGCAATCTTGTCTTGAATCTTATGGATTAGCATTGTAGTTCATTCTTGCATCCACAAATTGTGCACAATGGATCTCTCCTGGATCCTCTCATTCCCTTCTAGGTTTACTCTTCCAAGTAAAATTCATGTCCTTTGACACGATTTTGGACTCTTCTAACAAGATTTGTTCGCTCAATACATCATAATAGATGTGCCATCCTTTAGGATATGTCTATTATCTATTGTGGCTACACTTCATTAGGCTTCTCCCAGGGTTTCCTCCCACTAGATAAGTCATCTACTCTCATATCCCTCTCGATGTTTCAACCCTTTAGTTGTGGTGTGGCCATACACTCTTGCACGACCATAGCTTTGCCCTCTGGCTCCACCAATTGTTAACTTGTCCCTTTGGACATGGCCAAACCCTCTAATAAGACCAAGGCTTCTCTCAGGGCTCTTCCCACTAAATAGGTTACGAATTCACTCACTCTCTCAAGTGCTTTTGCATTCCCTTAAATGCTTACTATGAATAAGCACATGATTAATGTCTTCTATTGTACAGCAAGTCCTCCAGCTTCTGTATATGCTTGCACTCAATGCACTGTTAATGTTCCCTCGAATGCAACATCTCGCACACTAGCCCTCAAATTGCTCCAACCTCTTACACCCCTCTCAATCAAGTCCGTAGTAGTACTTCTTTGCTATTTCCCATGAGTGTCTACATGACTCATAAACTCCATATGCTTTCGACAAGCCAATTCTACCCCAATCATGACTCACCTGATCTGTTTTCTAGCAACCAAGCTTTGATACCAATTTGTCATGGGCCAGTAGCTCTCTAATCGAAACCATGTAGCATATAATGCTAACTCTTGGCTAACATGTTAGCCTTCCCATAAAATCGAGCCATACTTGGATAAATGTTTGGAGCATTGAGGATTTTGTTGCCCATACAACTAAAATCCAATGCACAACATGTTCGTAAGTTAACATGAGCGTGTAGTCAAAGTATTAACATATACCGAGTATCAAAAAACATGTCACACAGGAAGCCTCTAACGCATATCAAAAATAGACTTTTTAAAATAAGGAGAGGAATAATTCCATTTTATTAATATATACCTCATTACATAATTTTAAGTGTATAGGAGAATATTTCTAAGCTCCACACTCTATTCCCTAGCTCAAGTCACAGTGCCCATCGAGTCACCGACTCGCCCCTCTTAAAAAGCATTCTAAGTAAAATCCCTATTGACAAGAATAAACATACTTTTTCCCAGTTGACATAAGGATTTTTCGCCTAGCTCCTAAGGGTTCTAACATGTCATTTCATATGGGCACAAAGATAAAAATGCAAGGATTGCAACCATGTACTTTTTTACTCATACTGGTTAAACAATCGATGCTAAAAATATACAAATACCCTCAAAACAAAAAAAAATTTCAAAAACTAATCTACAAGTGTATTTGCTTCCAAATTCACATCACATGATCTTCTGTTTATGCTTGATTTTTATGCCAAGTTTTGTTCAAATCCAAATACATCTACCTACCAAATTTGGTTCACAGGGCCAACTTGTGACATCAAGTTTACATAATTACAATAAATTTCTTTGATCTTTTCTATAGCTCTTTTACAATAATTATAATATATAATATAGTTTAAATTAAACTTTTCTTTTTATAATTTGATTTAATTTTTAATTTCATTTTTATAATTTTTCTCTTGTAATTAGTTTTTTAGAATTTAATTTCATCTATAATTAACTCCTTTACAGTTGTTCAATATGACAAATGTTTATTGATTTATATAGTTATATTATGATATAAAAATGAAAAATGTTAAACTCGAATCACAAAAATTTCTAAGAGAATAAAGAATCATAATTTCAATCATACTTATACATGTTTTTATTCTAATAGATTCGATAATATTATATTTGATATTTTCTCCAAATTATAATAATTTCTCATTTCAAAATGAATAATTTTTCATTGTTCTGTCATGATATAACTGCTAAGTCCACAAATGTTAACGTTGTCACATAGTTACATATAAAAGTCTCAAAATTAATTTACATAGCAAGCTAATAACAAATAATAATAAATTCTAAAGATTTAATTATAAAAAAAAAAGTATTTGACCATAATTACGAATACATGATGTAGCTAAAATTGTTCCTACCAAACTCAATATCCGGATTAGGATCGAGTGCAAAAATTGCTGCTGTAATTGCTGCATTTCACCTTTGGTTTGCATAGAACCCACGAAAATTTTAGGTTCCACGCATTTGTAAGTTGCATTTTCTGGCAATCAATTCTCTCTTCCACATCTGTAGTACAGAGTCCCAAACCTATACTGTACAAATTTATTACTTTCAATGTTACACGAGAATTGGAGAACTAATGTCTAGTGAGAGTGTGTGAGCGTGAAAGAGAGACTTCTCATGAGAAAGTTACATTTGAATGATTATGAAAAGAAAAACTATATTTTTAGATTGATTTATACTCAATACTTTATAATATTTTAAATAAAATATGTTTTCTTTTTTATTTTTTGGCCAAACTAGAAGCATTTCATTTCATTGTGATATCAAGCTACATCTTGTTGTTTGTCATTTTGTATAGGTATATTATCATTTTACTCCCTCAGGTTTTAAAGATTGTCAATTTCCCCCTTGATGTTTCTTGAAACATCAAAATACCCCTTTGTTTATTAACTTGGGGTTAGAACAAAATTTGGCCAGTTAAGATCAAGGGCAAATGTGTCCAAAAGAAAAAATGAAACTGAAGAAAGCCTGATGACCGAACTCTACCT
>JANHAO010011688.1:0-16816 GCA_026873985.1 Saraca asoca | reverse complement strand
TTTATGCATAAAATAATCTCATCCCTAAAGTATGAAAATATGACATAATATTCATGCATAATATGAGCATAATCCATAATTGCATTTAAAATTATACATTTTGTACATAGTCTTAATTTGAGCAAAATAACTAAAATGCTCAACAATATAAATACATTACATAAATGGCCAAATTATGCACAAAATATAAAAAATTATACATATAAATAAACAATTAAAGTATGTATTGCAATATTCATAATAAATAACAAAATTATAAATATTTATATTCTTCTTATTATTTTTTTTAAATTTATGAAAAATCATAAATGTGAGAATTTATAAAAAAAATTTCCAAAAAATTATCCCAAAATAAAATTTTGGAATTTTCTTTCTTTTTTTTAATTATCTGGATGGCAAAACGACATTGTTTTGGCCTCTGCTAAAACAACGTCATTTAAGGATTAAAGGGCCAGACTCACCCCCAGTTTAAACAACATGTCGTTTTGGTCCACATCAAAACGACGTCATCAGGTCTCAGACGACAACCCAGTCTTTGCCTTAAATGGCATGTTGTTTCACTTAAAGCAAAACGACATGTCGTCTAGGTTGTCTTCAACCTTCGTCCGGGTTTGCACAACTCGAAACCTGGCCCGGCACAACTCGAACTCAACCCATCCATTTTTCAGTGTTTTCTTCGTCTAATTTATCCATTTAACTCACAGAAATATTGTAAATCCTCTATCTAAATGATTTCTCAACCAAAAACGTGATAAATTGGATAATTTCACATAAGTCCAGAATTTTTCAAAAACATGGTAAAATTTTGAAAAAAATTTTCAGCAACTCCAGGCAAGGTAGAGGCTTTCATTCACTCTGATACCAAATGATAAATAAAAATAAATCCTATACATGCTTCTAAACAGACATGAAACACAAGGATACATCTATAAAACGGAAGCAAAAACATACCTCTGACCATTGCTTATGTGATTGAGTTAGGTTGACTCAGTTTTTCCGAAAGGTTTCTCACACTTTTCTCTTTATATTTGATGATGTACAAAGTCTGTCAAAGAGCAGTGAGAGGACCCCCAAAAAATTGATATATATATATATATATAGCCTTTCTTCCATCAAGAAAATGCTAAATCATTACCACAATATTGAATGGCCATTGCAGCCATTTAATGAATCTAAACAGTTGCACCATTTAAAAGGGTAATATACATTGCAGCCATTCAATGAATCTAAACGGTTGCACCATTCAAAGGATAACACAAAACGTTACATTTTAATGGTTAATTGTTGTGAAAGAAGCAAATTCTTGAGAGTTTAAGTGTGACTGGAGCTTTTGGCCGAAGTTTCTAATGTAGTTTGAGAAGTTAAGTCTATGGCTTTGAGGGTCAAGGCATAAGCAGCGTGGATTGCCGTTGAAGTTCTAACTATCAATAGCGGACGGGGTTACATAAAGAAATGAACTTATGTACAGTAGAAATAATGAAAGGAAGTTTGGAGCTTGGAAAAAATATATAAGAATAATAACTTGATTTTTAAATGGGATATATAAAATAAATAAATTTGTGTAATTGACATGCTAGGAGCTCAGAAAGTTTGGAGCTTGAAGAAAATTTGAGCAACTTAAAACATATAAAACTAAGTTCAAACAACTTAAAATTTGTGAATAGAGTTTCTAAACTTACTATGAGTTGTATGCTGGATTTTGTACATCGTGTGTGTTAAAAATTGTGATTTTATTGTGCATGCTTTTGGAAATCACTTTAGTGCTGTTATGAAATTGACATAAGCATGTGTGGTATAATTAATTGACATTTGGGAAGGAATTATACTAGTCTGAATATGGTTGGGCCATATATGGCGTTGGATAAGGGGAAAATATTTATATTTATGAAATTAAAAATTTGAAAAAGAAAATTGTTATTAATTAGAACGTATATAACGTTTGGGAATTAATTTATCAATGTTTTTAAGGAAAATCCAGGAGAAAGTGTTAGCTACTCAATAATAAAATAAAATTAAGGATAAATAAATATAGACTTTTAAAATTGAAATTAATAATTGAAAAGCATATCATTCAAGGTTGATTAAAGTTAAATTGAGGAAAGATTGAAATTGAATACCAAAAGGAAAAGGGGGGAGAAGTTGGCCATGGGTTGACTAAAGGAGTTTGAGATTCGCATAATTTCTAATAATCCAGGATAAGATGCTATATGACCAATATGATCTGAAACTGAATAAGAATAAACTATTTTAGAGTTTATTCATATGATCTGAAATTAAATTGAAAAAACCATTTAAAGTTTATAATTATATTGGAATTGGAACCGGCTTTCCCTATGCTTCTAAGGTTAAAATAAAATTTCTAAATTACATTCTAGTAAAGATAACAAAGAGTGGATTGAAAAATAATATTGGAAGAGTCTTGTCGTAAGAAAAAATGACTACTTAAATTCAAGGGAAAGGTAACAGAGGAATTAATATGGAAAATGGTTAAATAAATGGAGAATAAGTGTATTCATGTAAAATAGATACAATAAAAATTAAAAGGACGATATGGAAAGCATTTCCATGAAATTAGAAAGCAAAGATTTACAAGTCAAGGTGATGTAAGGTAATTTCATAAATATAAAAAAAGTTGGAGTAATATGATGGATAAATTAGATAAATTAAAATAATTAATTTATCAAATTTATTGAATCATGTTACAAAGTGTAAGATTTGTATATATAAATTTAATTAATAATAAAATCATACCTAGTACTGTTCAAGATTCCATTATAGCAAAAACTTCTTTAGCAGGTTCATTCGTTATAACCTTAGCAGAGAAAAAGGAGAAAAACTATATCTGAATTCTCAATGGGCAACTATAGCTCTATTAGGATATAAGTAGGGACTTACCTTGCTATAACCTTACTAGGCCAATTGACCTATCATCATTGGCCTAGTGACAAGGCTCCCACCACTGAAGTCCATCAATGGCCTAGGTGTCATCGTTGGTCCATTGATTTGATCACATAATTAATTGACCTATAATAATTAGTTGTTGTGACATTCATTCAATTCAATAACATATGATTTAATTAAACTATGGTAGTCTCCATAAGAAGATTCCAACAATCTCCCACTTAGACAATATAGTTTAATATATGTGAACTTGGATTCTAATATACTGCCACAACGGTGAATATTAACAATAACAACAATGACACCATTACAACCATAGGCTAAATACCTAATAATGTAGATCATTATATCTGATTGGAATGCTAATGTCATACATATCTTAAATACTAATGTTCCAATGATCAAAACATAATATGGAATGTGTGAGAAACTAGACATATACATCAAAATGTGATTATATGTACATATTTATGAAATGGTCTATACATCCACCTAATATGCTCAAAATGAGAATAAATCTTAATATAATAATAAAACAAGGTCTAAATGTTTCCATTGATATGCCATTGAACAAATGTGCACAATCAACAACATCATATATGCATATATATATATATGAAATATATGGCAACATCATTAACATTTTACTAATGATGAGATAATAATGTTTCAAGTAGAAATATGAAACTTCCACTAACCTTGAACATTGAAAGGCTTAACCAAACTCATTATAGTTACTTATTCATGAATAATTTAATACCTAAGCCTTGGTTAGTGGATCTGCAAGCATACAATTCGTGGTAACAAGTATAATACTTGCTTATCTTATCTTTTCAACAGATTGGTACTTAATATCAAAATACTTGTGCGGGCAGTATTTTCATTATTATTTTGAGAGAAGTTCATTATGACAGCACTATCCAACATATAGTTAAGGTTCTAGATATGCTTTCTATAACTTTGAATCCAGATATTAGATTCCTTAATCAAATAGCCTCATAAATGGCTTCACAACATACGACACATTCGGCCTCCATAGTAGAGGTTGCTATAATTAACTGCTCAATAGTTTCCAGGGTACAGCTCCTCCTATCATTATAAAGATGTCTCCAGATATCAACATCATATCATTTGAATAATTCACAAAATCAAATTGAAGTAGCCTGCAACAACTAGATCACCATATCTACAATAAGTTTGCATAAATATTCTTTGTACCTTATAGGTGCTCCATAACTTTCTTTGCTATAGTCCAATATTTCTAACCAAAATTACTCAAGTACTCCTAAGTACACTAAACTAATAATGATATTAAGATGTGTACATATTTGAGCATGCAACAAGCTACCTACAACGGAAGCATATAGGACCATCTTCATTTTGGATTTCTCATAATCATTTTGAGGACATTGGGCTTTGGAAAGAAACTCACTTTTTTGAATAGGTGTAGAACAACAAGAACATGAATCCATATTGAACCTCTTGAGCACTTTCTTAATATATAATCTTTGAGACAAGCCAAGAATAGCTCGACATCTATCATGATGAATCTATATACCTAGTACAAATGAGGTATCACCAAGATCTTTCATCTCAAAATATTGTGACAACATCAATTTTAACTAGAAGAGACTCTAAAATATGTTAAATCAAATGACTATATTCTACGTCCACTTTCATGCCCATGAGTAATCGTAATAGTATATCGGCTCCACGATATACTAACTAATTCCACTAACACCATCCTAAATAATCTTATCTAGCAATGAGAGGTAATATCTTTTTTATCCTTATCAAACTTTACAAACTTATTAGCTACAAAATCCATAATCACATTGGCATTTAGAGAGTTAGAAGTTTCTTTCATGATGGTGTTATCCTTTGTATATATCATAACTATCAAGTACGCTTTATTATAGCGTGTCTATTTTTCACAAAGAGTTTTTGTGCAATAGTAGAGTCATAAGATATCTTTGGCTCCCTCTCTCCATGCCAAATACAAAATTTGGTGATTGCCAGATATGATATTAGTAATTTAGCTTAGATATCCTCCACTTAACCCAGTCCTCATAATTGGTCTCATTTACCATCTTTACAGTAATCAATTGCATAAGTAACAAAAGATTGAGGAAATAATAATTTATGAAATTTATTATAAATTTCCAAAATTTCATGTTCAATGTAGTCATATTATAATATTTCCTCAATAACTATGTAGTTTCAAACAATATTATATTATGAAACCAAACACTAATAAGACATTTAAGGCTTTATAATATAACACAAAGATTGAATGTTATATTTTTAAAACTTAACATTGATAGGGTATCTAAAATTTTAGGAACATGACAAGCAACCCTAACACTCACAATATCACTAATAAACTATGTTAGTAATATTATACCAATAAGACATATATATTACTAACATAACACTCTCCTAAATATAATTTCAAAATTTAATTTCAGTAAAATTTTATGCAATTAGCCCCACAATAGGTGAGTACACAATTGCACAAAATTTTATGGCATAATATGAGCAAAATTGATTCCTACATAATTTTACAAATTGCACACAATAATCTAGAAAATATTCAATTGTGCAAAAAATATCAAATCAATCCACAAAAATTAGATATAATAGTATAATATGTAAGAATCATATAATAAATTTTTTATGTCCAAAAAACATAAAATTAATACTAAAATAAATAGGACAAAAATTATATAAAATATTTTTATTTCCATAAAATTCTGGAAAAACTACAAATAGTAGTCTAATATGCAGTAAAATTTTCAGGCTTAAATAATATTAAATAATTACTAAAATAAATTAGATGAAAAATAAATTTTATTTTAAAAAAAAATTAAAAAAATTACCACAAATAGAGCTCAAAGAGTGGGGTATGGTGATGTAATTTTTATTGACATTTGCCACCTTTATGGTAGTGTGTAGCCCCACACCTCATCTATGCGAGTAGCCAATTATATAATCAAACCTAATCCGATTTGGAAACTCATTCAATTTAACCATATTTTAAACAAATTTTGCATGGGTTTCTTTACCCAAATTTATCTAGAACTAATCCCCTTATCAATTTTACAAAATCATTGAAAAAATCAATGCAATTTTAAGAGGAAAAATATTAAACATGAATTAGGTTATCTGAATGGAAAATTTTTGAAATTGATGCTACTCGTATTCGAATATCCAAAAATGATTAAGTGCTTTTCTTTGTCTAATTATTGTAGTATAGAATCATGAATCAATTTGAACAAATCTCCAATAATTAGGCCGAATTATATCAAAACAATATTCCAGTAATAAAAAAATATGAATTTAAAAATTTTTTAGTTTTGAATAGTATTTATTTAAATTGATTTGTGCATTTTACACATCACATACTCTTGTGATCAAATCATAAATTGTTTTGAAAAATATTCCTTTAAATTATTCAAATTTAAGAAATCAAACTTTTTGAAAAAAATTAAATTAATTCAATTTGTAATTCTATCTCAAAATTTACAAAATTCATAATCAGTTTATGTAATTAAATAATATAGAAGAGGTAGAAAAAAATTAATGCTTAATCTATAATTTTTCTCATCATATATTATGGATTTTCAACAATTTAATCACATAAAATTATTAAACAAAAAAATTGCATAAATTTGAGTCTTATAATATGAAAGAAAAATATAGCTCTCATGCCAATTAATGGATAAATTAGATAAATTAAAATAATCAATTTATCATATCTATTGAATCATATTACAAAGCATCAGATTTGTTATATATAAATTTAATTAATAATAATAAAATTGTATATGATGATGCTCAAGAATCCATTATAGCAAAAGCTTCTTTAATAGGTTTATCCCTTATAACAGTAGAAAAAAGGGAAAAAAAATTATATCTAAAATTTTAATTGGACAACTACAGCTTTACTAGAGTATAAGTAGGGACCTGTCTTATTGTAACCCTATTGGACTAACTGATCCATCATCATTGACCCAGTAACAAGTTTTGCATCACTAAAGTCCATCAATAGCTTAAGTGTCATTATAAATCCATTGATTTAATCAAATAATTAATTGATTCATAGTAATTAATTGTTATAATATTTATTTAATCCAATAATATATGATTTAATTAAATTTTGATAGTTTACGTGAGAAAATTCCAACATAATAAAGAAAAGGCCCAAACTTGTGAGCCCAAAAGTAGGAAGGATTAAAGTGTAGGTATAACAAGCATAGGTATAAAGTTGTAAATAATGAAGGTATAAAAGTAACAAGTAAATATCAAAATAATACATTAAATCAAAGATGGAAAATACAAAAAAATAAGTTTGTAACGTTAGCATTCCAAAATCCAAAGAATAGTAAGAAAAATAATAGAAAATAAATAAAATTAAAAGGTGCCAGAAAGAAAAAGTTTAAATTATCAGCATATCCAGAAACTATAGTTCAAACACAATGAAACAAGCAATAGCCCATTTTACAATCAACTGGGATAGGAAGAGACATTGAGAAAATAGGAAGTGAGTGACGCAAGACATACAATAGAGTTTAAATTACTCTGATATTTTTTTTGCAATTTTATTTAATAAAATTGAATTATTATATTTATTTTTATTTTAAATTGAATACTTTCAGTTATTTTTTCATTAAATTTTGTCAAAAACCAATACATATGAATAATTCTTTGTCAGTGTAGCTTAACGAATGTTGATAAAGAATTTTCATAACATTTTAATTCATATTTTAAATGAGAAAGAATTCAGAACAAATTATGATATTTTATGTAATTATTTTGCTTTTAAAAAAGAAATGATTATTTTATTTTTATAAAGAAATAATAAATCATGCATCTCTTAGTTCATAAATTATTAACAAATAGTTGTCCATATATATTACTTATTAACAAAACCTAACAGGAAAAGAACAAGAAGTATTCAAATATAAATAAAAAAATAATGTAAGAATCTAATTTAAATCGTTTAAATTATAATGACCCAACTAAAAATTGAATGAAATTATAAGAATTAGCAAAATAATTTAATCTAAAATAATATGTAGGTACTATGAATTTTGTTACAGCAATGGATGTCTACCATCTGCCATCTTCTCACGTTGCTATCAAATATAAGAAGCATCAAAATGATAATGTAGGTGTACTATTTCAACAAGACAAAAAAAAAGGGGGAATTCACCAAATTGGTGTTACAAGTTACAAAGAGGATATAGCAGAAATTTGAGTCAGCTTCCAAGAAGGCAACTACCATAATTATTCTCAAGATAACAAATGAAAATATCAAAGGTGTATAAAATAAAAACCTATCAAAGATGCTCCTCATTTTAGAGGGCTTCAAACGGAATCTTTCATTTCCTGGATTTTTTTCCAGGTTGTTCTCTTAAACTTTTATTGAGATGTTTTCTGAAGCCTTTGGAAAAGAGAGTAGCTCCCGAGTTACATTCTTCACACCCACTCTTTTTTCCATGCACAAATTAATGGTCAGCTGCTCCATCACTTGTGCCTTTTCTAGCATGTATTTAACTAGGACAACATTTTCCTCACCCCAGGAATCTAAATTAATTTCTATAACCTTGAGGCTAGAAACAAGATATGGAGGCACCTCTGAAGTCAACAGTTCTGCATCAAATTTTGGACTACCCTGAATAAATAATTTTCAAGCCATTAATCTAGAGTCATATTGTATTAGTAAGAAATTTATATGAAAGACATGCAACCAAGAGACATAAAAATATGTTGAAAAATAAAAGGGAACTCACACAGGAAAACACAGGTTTATGAAGATTTGGTGACTTGCGGAGTAAGTTTAGCAAAACTTGTTGAGAATGCAATGACATCAACCAAATACTATGAGCCTAGAATGCACATGCTGATGCCTTTGCTCATCTAGCCACAACCAAGGATGCTAACTTCCTGGGGGCAATCCCAGTAGAATTGCTCTCGTCCCCGAGCATAGAACAGAGACATGCTTTAATGGCAATTGCCAGGATGACAGGTTCCTAGATGAACCCAATCCTAAACTATCTGTAAAGTGACAAGCTACCAAAGGATAAGCTTAAGGCCCGAAGATTGTGAGCTCGAGCAACTAGATATTGCATCTACGATGATGTGCTATATAGAAAAGGGTTCTCAACCCCACTTTTAAGATGCATTGATGCCTTGATTGTGATACTGTCTTGGAAGAAACCCATACTGGTCATTGTGGAAATCATGTTGGGGGGCTGTCCTTAGCTTAAAAGGCTCTCCGGCAAGGATTCTACTGGCCCATGATGAAATAGGACATAATTGAACTCGTCAAGAGGTGTGACAAATGTCAAAGATTCATGAAGATCCAATGAACCATGCTAGCCTACTTGCGACAGATGGTTAGTTTGTGGCCCTTTGCAATTTGGGGCATGGACCTAATAGGACCACTTCTTACAGCTCATGAAAATTGCAAGCATGCAGTGGTAGTTGTAGATTACTTTGCCAAGTGGGCAAAGGCAAAGGAGCTCGTAGAGATCTCTTTTGTAAAAATAGAAAAATTTGTATGGAATAATATCATTTGCAGATTAGGAGTCCCCCAGCAGATTGTAACTAACAATAGCACTCAGTTCAGCAGTGAGTAGTTCCTCAGGTTCTGCCATGATCTCAAGATTACAAAGAGTTTCTCGACCGTAGACCATCCGTAGGCCAACAGGCAAGTTGAAGCCATTTACAAGATCATCAAATAGATCTTGAAGAAACAATTGGAGCCTAAAAAAGGGGGTGTGAGTAGATAAGCTACCGAAGGTGCTCTGGTCCTACAGGACCACACCTTGCAATGCCATAGGAGAGACTCCCTTCTCAATGGTATACGGATGTGAGGCAATGATCCCAGTAGAACTTGAGGTGGCATCACAATGGAGGATTACTTTTGATTCAGAGGATAACAACTAACTACTCACCATGAATCTAGATCTCATAGAAGAAACAAGGGAGAAAGCTTACCTCAGGGTCATGACCTACTAACAATAGGGTCATGAGATATTACAATTGAAGGGTTCAAGCTTGAAGCTACAAACCTGGTGTTCTACATCTTATCCTTCCTGGTGCTTGCAAAGCCAGCGAGGGGACCCTAGGGCCGAATTAGGAGGGCCCATACCTCATTAAGAAAGTTATTGGCCACAGAGCTTATTATTTGGCTGACATGGATGGGACCGAGTACCCTCGAGCTTGGAATGCTGAACATCTTCGCCATTATTATTAATAAAAGCCCCCAATGTTTGTAAAAGATTATTCAGAAATAAGTGTAAATATTCCAGTAATTCTTTGAATTTTTATATTCATATTCATTTTTGAATAAAAGTTTTAATAAAGATTTGTACAAGAAGCAAGCGATGTATTATATAAGGAGTATTAATGGAAGCAGTCCACTGAGTACTCATCTTTTCACAAATTTATCGAGTCTTATTTGTTTGAGCAGGGAAGCCAAAGAGAGTAAATAAAAATTCATTGTGTTACTCCAAAGTTAATTTGTACAAGATCCACAAATTCATTTCAAAGTTCAAAAAATATATAATTACAAGAATTCATGGCCTAAGGAGCTGGAACTTTAGGAGCTAGGCCTTCCTAAGGTAAAGGGTTAGCAAAAAGAGTTCTAAGGACATCTGCTACCAAGTCACTAACGACTTTCGCAACCTTTGAACTGTTTTCTCCTTGAGGAGCACCCTCGATAGAAGGAGCCTCAACCGTAGACCCTGCACCCTTTCTGGAAGAAGCCTTAGCAACTCTTCTCTTAAAGCAATCCATAGCCTTAAGAGCCTCCTTGCTGAAAAAGGAACAGTCCAATTTCGGATGCTTTTCCCATAGGGTGTAAAAGAGGGCGGCACTAGTCTTAGACTCTACCTTTTCTGTAGCTTCCGCAATTAGTGAGGTAGTCTCCGCTTTGACCTTAGCAACCTTCTCTTTCCCAAGGGAAACCTCTTTCAAAGTTTCCTCGGCCTACTGTCTCGCTTCCCTTGCCTGCTGCTCTACCAACCTAGCTCATTAATACAAGATCTCGGCTCACTACACTGCCCACTCAGCATACTTCTGAGCCAGGTCCAAGTCAGTCCTCACCTTAGTTAGATCGTTAATTGTAATGCCAAGGTTTAATGCAACAGCCTCCTGATCTACCACTTCATGAGATAGGGCAGTCTCAACATCCTTGACTTTTTCTCTTAACTCCAGCACCTCAGTGATGATAATCGCCAGCTTATCCACAAGCTTCGCCTTTTGCTCCTCTTGGGCTTGAAGCTTCTCATCCAGCTTCACAATTGTCAACATGTTCTAAAGAGCCATATAGTCAAATTAGATTACAAAAAAGTAGAAGAACCAGGATAAAATGATTCCACTTACCACTAGGCTGTGATGAGATACGTAGGCTACCAACCCTTTAGTGGTGGAGTCCTCTGATTCCAACACTTGGATCCTACTGCGAGGCCCCAAGATCATGTCAACTTTGTCCACGAAGATGTTGGGGTACTCCTTGGTCTTGGAGCTGGGCCCAGTGGGTTGCTCCACGACTTCCATTTTTAGAGTCACCCGCTTGCGGCCAGTAGCCTTCTTTTTCTTCCCTTTATCTATTTTTCACTTCTTAGCAGGAGGCCTAGAGGAGGTGGCGACATTGGCTATAACTTCCACTTTTGGTTAAGGGGTAGGAACTGGCTCTTGTGAAGGAGCTAATGATAAAGCCGAGGGTCGACTTCCAGTAATAAGAGCTATATTGGCATTAGGAGCCAATGAGGTCTCCCTATTGTCGAGTCAAATGGTGGTGCCCTAAGGATAAGTTTCATAATGTCTTCGTAATTGTTGAAGTTTGCTAGACCTACCTCCTGAACTTAATGAATTCCTATTTCCTTAGTGACCTCGGTACCTATGGCTGGTATAAGCTTGTAGGAGCAAAGGAGGCTTTCGTTGAATAGAAGTCGTTCTAAAGATCTTTCGAGGCAACAAACTGGTCTAGGACTCCTAGCTCCTCAGTTCCAAGAGTTGGATTCTTGCCGGTCCCAACTGCAAAATAAGATAAAGTTAGAATCAATAAAATAAATGTGAACAAGTCATTAAACTCATATGTCCTCAGCTTGCTCACTGGGGGTGAGGATAAAACTAAAGTTCTGAAGATCATGAAGGGATAGACAGGAGATATAAAACTAATGGATTTTATACTACCCCATGTTGGACTTCCCTTTGGTGTCCCCCTGCGGTAGAATCCTTTTGTGATTCATCAATCGAGCTGAGAGATAGTAAAGCCCATCCAATGTGCTCAAACACCTAATGTTGTACAAGTAGCACAGGACCTCGGCCGATGGCTGTGGGAGGTTATTTCTCAAATATATCAATGCCAAGGAAGTAAGCTAGGCATAAGAATTGGGGGTAAGTTGGAATGGTCTAAGTTTGATTTTATTCAGGAAATTAATAATAAATGGGTGTATGGGAAACCTAAGGGCCGTAGTGAGGTGCAGGAAGCTAAGGATAATAAACCCCTGTGGTGGATAAGGGGCATAGTCATCTGAAGAAGGCACCATGAGGTGGCATCCATGAGGGATTTGAAATGTCTGAACCATGATCTGAAGATCGTGGAGGCAAACAAATGAAATGTATAGGCTGAACACTTGATGATCGGAAGCTCGTTGACTTGTAGCAACCTCTTGGTCCTCAACAGGGTCTGAACAAGCAAATGAAGTCCTCAGCAATCTCACCACTCCTTAAGGTTGCTTCATCGGTATATCGTGCCCACTGTGCTAGAGAGCCGGGCTCATCATTGCTCCTTAATTGGTGATGTTGATGTCCATGACCTACACCCATCTACATAAAAAAGAAAGGGAAACGGTCAAGTCGCTGCAAGTAGACCCTACCCAAAGGCTAAGGCTAACAATTTCGTATGCAATAGGTCATACACACCTCAGGCCACTGCACCTATGATCCAGACTCCAGAAGATAAAAAGGACTTAACAATGGAACCATAAATCCAAAAAACAAACATAAGACTTGAAACGGTAATCAGAAACCCTAAACTCTAATGGTAGATTACCCAAATAAGCCAAACTAGGTGAAAGGAAAATGTACAGGAAAATCCAGAAACCACAAATTGAAGAGAGAAAGACTCACCATGATTAGCTGAAGTAGAAGGTCTTAAAATGCATGTGGAAGTGTTTTCAGGTAAGAAAAGTCCAAACAATGACTGGAGAGCCAGAACAATGCTAATGGCAATAAACAATAGTGACTAGTTGTAGGAAGTGGTAGAGAGAACGGATGAGAAAGCTTGGGGGGTTTGAGTTTCAAATGGTAAGTAAGAGGGAAAGAAGAGCCCCTTCAGTTTATATGGCATGCATTGCCACCATTAGATCTGGGAACCCATCAGCTACCTATGATCTAATGGTTCGGTGAGTGCCAGTAGAAAGCTAACAACAGCATGTCATGCATGCTTACTAAAGGAAAGAGTAATTATAATAGGCCAGTGGCAAAAATTGAAGAGTCACAGACAAAATGAGCAGGAGCTTGCCAGATGACCCATAGGATTACAGATCATCAATGATGGACTAGAACTTCTAGCTCACTTCACGTCGAAGAAGTGCCTCGGGCACCAAACTCTTGCGTGGATAATCTCAAAATCCCACGTCTAAGAAGTTCTAGCCACGCACTAAACTTTTGTGCGGGCCGTGTCCAAGAAATGCCTTAGGCACTAAACTCTTACATGAACAACCTCAAAATCCCACATCCAAAAAGTGCTAGCCATGCACCAAACTCTTGCACGGACAACCTCAAAATCCTGCATCCAAAAAGTGCTAGCCACGTACCAAACTCTTGCATAGGTTGTATCCAAGAAGTGCCTTCAGCACCAAACTCTTACACAACAACATCAAAATCCCATATCCAAGAAGTGCTAGCCATGCACCAAACTTTTGTGTGGGCCACATCCAAGAAGTGCATTATGCACCAAACTCTTGCATGGACAATGCTAAGACCCTGCATCCAAGAAGTGCTTTAAGCACTAAACTCTTTCACATCCAAGAAGTGCCTTTAGCACTAAAATCTTGCACAGACAAAGGCATATCTATGCGACCTGTATGGGTGTTCAATCCCACACCAACAAAAGTGCTCAAGCATTTCGATGCTCAAATTCATCACCAACTAAGATGAGCTAATACAATTGATTGGTCATCCAACTTGGATATATCCTTTAAGTCATGAATTAACTAAGGTCCATTCATACAAATTCAATTAATATTATATGAGGTCAATTGACCTAATGAACACTTATTTTATCTAATGATTACCAAGTTATGATTTGCAGGGACTTATTTATGTTGCTAATTGCAACCTACTAGACCGCTAATGTTGCTTGCTCAGGAAAAACAAGAAATAAATCACAAAGCTTCATCACAAAACCTCTTTCCATGAGGCAAATTTATATGAAGGGTCAAGGATACAAATCAAAATAAGCTAACACTTGACTTGGGAATAGTTAAACCCTAGCAAGCCTACAGCCATAATACGCAGGAGGAACTACCTTTAAGGGCTAGATCCTTCAAGCAGTGAACAAGCCAAACTGCTCCAACCCTTCTTCAACTTCCACTCAAGCCTAAGGATTATCCAACTTGAACATCCCTGAGGTGCCTATAGTGGGAGAAATAGCATTTGAGGCAAGCAGAGTGGCTGCACAAGTTTTGCCTAGCCCTCATGAGCAAAGAAAGTATCCTTCAACTTCATCAAACTACTGGAGGACCTAGAGATATCTAGCCACCATGTAAGAAAACAAAAGAGCACAGCCAGAAAAGCTAGACTACAACAAGCCACAAGGCCCGTGAGCAAGCCTGATAGTTCCGGCTCCTTTTTCCTATCTTCCTCTGAAGTTGAAAGCTCCGCCCTCAGCCTCATAACCCCTGGGTGCTTGAAAAAACTAAACGATTAGCTCACCAGAGGATAAAAGAGTAAAAAAGGAGGAACTTAACTTAGCATTATCGGAAGGTCATGAAGAAATTCCCAGGGTCCTTAAAGAGGAACACTCTATGGGAACCATGTGCAGCAGGCCATACATGTCTCACAATCTTATGCAGTAGACCATACACACTCCAAAGCATTTCACTGAAGGCTAGAACTCTAAAAATATGGGGGGGGACTCAATTGATGTACCCATCTAGTTATTCCTTGAAGCAAGGAAGGAGGCTTGTCATGCCTTGTATAGACTAACTCGACCGCATAGAAGATTCTAGAGGGGATCCAGTTGTATTAGATCGAACAGTCCAGAAAAAGTGAGACTATCATGCTAACAGTTATGGAATGTGAATAGTGAGAGGTATGGCTTGGTGCAGATAAAGTGAAAGATTGAAGCCTAAAATGATAACATAACAGGCTATGAACAACAACTTTGACTATATGGCAAACTGTAGTTAAAGGACTTGACACTATAGATTGCGAGCAAAGATTCTGCCAACAAATTACAACTTCCATTCTGCAAGGTGAACTGAGAGTTGAGGGGATTATGTTATGGGTATTTTCTAGACAATGCAAAATAGGTTGATCGAAGCCCAATAAGAGGCTGGATCTAGCCAGAAAGAGCACAAATCACCTAATATCGGAGGTTGCTCAACAAAGGTTGCATAACAGAGGCACCAGCTTGCTAGTTGCAAGCCTAGGACACGAAACGAGAATGAGATAGGTTACGGCTTGCCAAGGACGAACTTCATCCTGCTAAGCGAAGAATGCTGCCCCAGTTATCTTCCAGGAAACCTATTTGGACTAGTTCGCTAGACCCACCAACATAACTAGTAGGTTACCTAATGCGAGCTCAAATTGCTCAATGAGCTATCTCAAGGATTATGTATGGAATGCCAGGGTCTAGTCAGCACTCGAAGGCATATTCTCCTAACCAACAAGCCAGCCCTCAAAAATCAGTATATCAGCCTCCAAAATCTGACAATAAAATGCCAAGCATTTATTACCCATCAAGCATTTATCACCTACAACGGTAGAAATAATCATTTTACTATTTATCAAATTAAACTTGTAATCCTCCCAAATTCTATAAATAGAGGAGGGATATATCATTATAAAAAAAAAGAAGAAAAGAGCAATTACATGCTGACACTCTACTGGAACAGTGAGAGAGTACTTGTAAAGTGAGAGAGCATTGATATTGTAACTTTGTCAAACTTCACAAAGAATCCACCATATAAAGCTAACACAAATCACTGTGGATATAGGAACCAAAATGGCTTTAGCTGAACCACAATAAAAGTTTCTGTGCCCATTGTTCTTCCTTCTTCTCATTCCTTTTCCTATTATAATTGGTACCATCAGTTTGCAGTTTGGGGTGTTGAAGGACTGTTTGGGTGTTGATGGTAAAATTTGGTTTAGTAAACCCAAATTTTAGTCAACCCAAATAGTTCTTCAACACCCCAAACTGCAGGATGATGATACCAACTATAACAGGAAAAAGGAATAAAAAGGAGGAAGAACAATGGACATAGAAACTTTTATCATGGTTCAACTAAAGCCAGTTTAGTCCCTACGTCCACGGTAGATTTTATTAGCTTTGTATGGTGGTTTCTCTGTGAAGTGCAACAGAGTTACAATATCAGTGCTCTCTCGCTATTTCGATAGAGTGCTTGCATTCAATTGCTCTTACGTACCTACTGATGTACACAAACTTGTTACACGTTTTAAAATAGCCGCAAGCGTACGGTGTAATTGTAGTAAAGAACCAGCGAATACGGGTCGATTCCTTAGGAAAGTTTTGTTTCTTTTTAATTACCAAAATCTTTGCAGTTCAACTATCCAGACAGATTGATAAGTAAAAGGAGTAGTAGAAATAATAAAAGATGCTTTATAAAGAAGGCAAAGATATAAACTAAAGAAAAGTATTAAATGCAGAAAG
>JANHAO010011687.1:0-16836 GCA_026873985.1 Saraca asoca | reverse complement strand
CTTGCTACAGCGGCCACTGCAACGAACGGTTCTCACCTCATTACAGCACTCTCGCTATAGCAAACGATTTTCACCTTGCTACAGCGGCTACTGCAACGAACGGTTCTCACCTCGTTACAGCACTCTCACTACAGCAAACGATTTTCACCTTGCTACAGCAGCTACTGTAACGAATGGTTTTCACCTCGTTACAGCACTCTCGCTACAGCAAACGATTTTCACCTTGCTACAGTGGCCACTGCAACGAACGGTTCTCACCTCGTTACAGCACTCTCGCTATAGCAAACGATTTTCACCTTGTTATAGTGGCCACTGCAATGAACGGTTCTCACCTCGTTACAGTACTCTCGCTACAGCAAACAATTTTCACCTTACTACAGCGGCCACTGCAACGAACGGTTCTCACCTCGTTACAGCATTCTTGCTACAGCAAATGATTTTTACCTTGCTACAGTGGCTTCATTTGTTAACAGCGAACGGTTCTCACCTCGGTACCACACAAACAAAATGAAGAGTGTAACGACACTCAGCCTACCCGGAGTTCGAAGAACTCAGCAAATGGTTTCTACCTCGCCGCAGTCAGAATCATACAAACGTTATTGACGTCTCACACATACAAGGGTTTTATGATCCTCACATATAGACGCATCACTCAAGGCGTAGCTCACTCACAGAACGATGAGTAGACTGAAAAGTAAAGAATAGTTGATTGGCCAAAAGAGGAATTCTCATTAATCATTAAAAATTTACATACAGTAATACACGGAGTATTTGCTACATACATCCGAAAGGAGAAGAACTCGTCCCATGAACCTCAACAAGCAAGGTGACGCTTCTGTGGAGGAAAGGGCTGCTCACTAAGCCTATTTTGGGCGACAAAGCCGCAGCCCATAGTCCCTTCTGCTTATTCCTCCGCCATCGGACCTCTTTGGGTCAGAACCGTAGCTTCCCCAAAAGTCAGCAGGCCAGGTAGTAGAGCTACCAATGATGGCCAGAGGAGGTGGCCAGAAGCTACCTTAAGAAACTCGTAGAGCCATTTCACCAGGCTCTACGATAGGACCACGTGCAACAGTCCATCTGTGTCTCCTACCACTATGCAACGGGCCATCCAAGTCTCAACAAGCTTTGTCGAAAGTAAAGACACTAGAAAGGTTCAATAGCTCTTCGTTCTCCTCCATTAAAAGTTCCTGAGGCAAAGAAGATAATATCTCAGGATACATATAGACCCGCTCAGCCCTCTGAAGAATCCAGAAGAAATCTGGCCGAATCATCATCTAACGGCTCCCAACAAGCGGCGGTGCCACACCAACGGCCAAAAATGGCAAACAAGAGAAGGCATGGCCTAAAGTAAATATGGAAAGACATTTAATATGACCTTTCAGTCAAGGGAGTACATTGACTAAAGATACGAATCCAGCCTCGAAAATATGCAACTCCCGGTCCTCAAAGCACACCGAGAGTTGAGGGGCTTATGTTATACACTAAAAATAGCCCCGTGCGGACGAGTCCCCGAGTCCTCGAGAACCCGAGGACCAGCCCTCGCGTCTTATCAAAGAGCCTTCGGGAACCCGACAGCAGCGAGCGTCGAACCTTGTCTCGCTCGACCATGGTCCCAGGGGCCGCGCTCCCGCAACAGTGCGCCTCAGTGATAATAGGCTCAAGCGTCGACCCAGTGGTCGCTCCCCTCGCGTTCGCCCCCTCACTACGACGAGCCTAGCGGCTTCCCCGAGAAGCCCTCGCTTAAAATAACAAAGCACCTTGCCAGACAACGTGGTGGCTATAAGCCTACTTGTCGGCCTAAAAAGGACTTGCTTTACAGCCTACGACCGAATACGGCCTTTTTACTACCTTTTCTCATTTATTTGATATAACACAACTGTAGCTAGCATTTAATACATAGCATCACTCATTCTTCTATAAATAGGATTGCCTTGTTAGCAAGAAGAAGGAGAGAGCCCAATCTTGTAAACAAAGCTTCTACATATTATTAATAAAATCTCCGCTGTGGACATAGGGTCCGGTACTGCCCGAATTTGGCCGAACCACGTTAAAAACATTGTCATCCCATCTCCCTCTTCCTCTTGAGCATCCTCTACAGCACTTCAAGAGTGGCATTGATTCCTGAACTCTACATTCTGTTGGCCGGAGTCTGGTTCCCACATACGAGCCATATTTCAACGACAACAAAACACAAAGAGAAACCTTTACAACAATTATTCAATTACAATCAAAATACCTTTTGAGAATTTCACCTAAAGAAGAAAAACAAAAAACTCAACCATCCTTTCTAACTAAAGTAAAGTTAGCCTTAGAAAACCAAAAGTGTTTAAAGACAAATGATAGAAATAAAAAAACTCTAAAGTTCAAATTACAAATTCAAGCATTATAGGCATGAGTTCACTCAAATTTAGCCTAGATTGAAGAAATCAAGTAAAGAATTGAAGCATATATCATATGGGTAGTATTTGCCTCTTAGATTTCAGGGTTTTGCAAGGAAGAAACATGTGAAATGGATATTTGTGGCAAGTAAACACGACATATAGTAAAATGATCGATATTTGAAAATTTATCCACTACGATTAGAATCGTTATCATAATCGTGAATTCAAAATTTGTATTTTCAATTAAAATCACGATCACAATCGCAAAAATTCAGTTATGAAATCTTCAATTCGAATCATAAAAATATAAAGTAAAAGCTTGTTTGAATCACCTTGAAATGAAAATTTTCAGGCTCCCATAAGAGGTTTCTAATTAGAATTGCAAAAATATAATTGAAATGCCAATTTGAATTGCTAGATTTTGAAATTTTTTTGGCAATTGCCTTGTAGTTGCGATCATGATCACAAGCATAGTTCAAAAATTGCAATTCAAATTAAAGGTCCAAAGTTTGAAAAATAAATTTTGTAAATTCATTTCAAAACCATTTCAAACCTTATATTTCAATCCAAAAACATATTTCCAAGTTTAAAGAATTTAATGAATCATTTAAGAATATATTAAATTTTTTTGGTGAAATTTTGTTGAAAAACTTTTTAATCAAATTCATGAGGCAAACCTTCCAAAAATGATTCCAAAATTTAAGCTAAATTCTAATAAACCTATATCTTTATATTTTGACTAAACAAGACCCAAACTAAGTCTTCATCAAGAAATCTAAGACTTTCCAAGATTGATACACTAAAAATAAATCAAATAGGCTCAATCAAAATTATTTTTTTATCATCAAAACACAAATTATCTCATTTAGCAAATAGGGGCTAAGGTTAATAATCTCCGATTTTTAATGATGACAAACAATTTGGGGATTAAATATGAATCAATCAACAACCAATTTCCAACACTAACACAATTAAGTACAAAAAGCTCAAAGCTCCCCCCTAAAAATAGCAATTTTCCCTTGCAAAGCATGCATAAATAATTCAGCATACAAACTCCCAAAAATACTTAAATTCTCCCTCTTTTTGCATATAAAAAAGGATAAACCATAAAGACCAAAAAAATAAGTAGAATTCAAGAATTATATTCAAATAAATTAGAATATCCGACATAAGTAATCAAAGTCAAATAAACTAGCAAAAGCAAAAATAAGTCTAGATAGGAGAAAATAGGGCTAAAGGACCAGGGAATCAAACTGTACATTAGGAGAAACATCTTAATGGATCTCATTAAGTTGTCCTTTCATGTTGTCCAGCCTTCCATGATGGTCATGGATTTTGACTTTCATATTTGACTCCAGAAAGTCAATTTGTTCATTCATCTACTTATGATTGGCTTAAATAGTTTACTCCATGCTCTCAAAGATTTGAGTTTACTATAATTGCATTTGCCTTAGCAAGTTCATAGTTTCATTTTGAAAATCTCCAAAACTAAAACTAGAGCCAAAGATACTAGTAGCAAAAGGTTTCCTTGAAGCAAAACTATTTTGTCCAGTCTATCTTCCATTGATGAATTTGAGTTGCATTTATTGAAGAGTCCTTTTATTAAAGGAAGTTGAGCTATCAACATTACCCATCTCTTTCTTCATAGTTAAAGGTACTCAGAAGTGTAAGAAGAGTTTAGTAAGGACCATCCTAAAGGGAAAATAATCTTTGCGTTGTCTTGGTAAAGAAAGTGCTCATGTATGTCACAATAAGATATGGGATGTTGATATCAAACCCATACTTCATTGCTCATATCAAGAACAACTTATCCTCAATAATGTTAGGTGTGTTAGTGTGCCTTAGAAAGATGGTCTTCACAATTGTATAATGGAGAGAATAATCCTCCTCAGATGATCTTGTAATCATTAATTTGCCAATAGCAAAGACAAGAGTAATATTTGGAAAAAAGCAATTTGATAGCCTCTTCTCTAAAGTAGTCTTCCACATATTTACTTATAATGAAACTACTCCCACATTCCATATTAAACAACTTACACAAGGTTTCAACATCCAAAGTGATTGATTTTCTCATCACAGAAGCTCATAATTTACCGTTTGCTATTACTAGGTTTGCATAGAACATTCTAACAAACCTAAGATAACATTTTACACTCTATGTCACAAACTTAAGCAATTTATACTACACAAGCAAACCAAACAATTCAAGATGACTCTCTTTCAAAAACTTATGATTTTAACACCTCAAAAGAGAAATTGGTTTTTCCTTACATTTTGTGTACCTATCATAAGACTTATTTGTAGTGAAAAACTTTTTCTCTTCAATAGTCACATTCATCAAGTATGCACGTTCTTCACCAACTGTCTTTATTTTCTTCAAACTGGTGGTGAAATTATCATTCATTTTAGTTTGAATAAGGAGAGAGAAGGATTTGGGTAAATTTGGGATTTTGGATATTTAGGTGAAATCTAAGGTTTTAATTGGTTAAAGTTGAAGGAAATAGGTAAGGAAGTGTTTTGGTGATTTAAGTAGGGAAATTTGAAAAAATATGAGAGAGAAGGTGATTACGTTAAGAGAGAGACTAGGGTTTTGAGAGAGGCTTTGGAGCATATAGATTTGTCTGCAATTTGGATCACGATTAAAATTGCATTCATAATTAAAAAAGAATGGCAGATAAATTTCAGCACCAATTCAAATCGCAAACATTGAAGAATAACCTAAAACAATGCATAACAGATCAATTCAAATTGCAATTTGAATTAAAAAGGCCAATTCAAATCACAACCTAACAAAATCACCAAAACTTCAATTTTTTCTGCACCTTTCTAGAAACAAACCATGATCACTAATCTTAAATGTCCATAAACGATTAAAAAACACGAAAAATCAACTGAGATCAACTTGGCACCTACAAAAGAAATCAGGAAACTCTTCGATGCCTAAGTTCGAATTGATATAAATGATGAAAACAATTTAAATGAATTCAAATCAAATTAAAACAAATAATTAAAATAACTTAAAAACCTCAAATAAATATAAGATTAATCAAATCAAATAAGCTCATTTTCCAAAGAATTCAACATGCCTAATTCTCTTCTAATAAAAGTAAATCAATTTTTATCAAGAGGTTTAGTGAAAATATCAGCAAGTTTAAAATCAATTTGAACAAATTCAGGGGCAATGTTTTCCCTTTGAACATAATCTCTTATGAAATAATGTCTTATCCCTATATGCTTGATTCTTGAGTGCATAATAGGATTTTTGGTGAGGTTAATAGCACTTGTATTATTACAATTGATTGGAATTTTCTCAAAAATAAAATCATAGTCTGATAATTATTGTCTCATCTAAAGGACTTAAGCCAACAACTACTGAAAGCTATATATTCTGCTTCAATAGTGGATAAAGCCACACTATTATGCTTTTTACTATGCCATGAGACTAGAAAGTGGCCAAGAAATTAACATGCTTCACAAGTGCTTTTTTGATCGTTTTACTTCTAACAAAGTCAGTGTTTGATTAACCTACCAAGCCTTACTTTATGATACCACAAATCCATGTGTAGTATGCCTAAAAGGTATCTAAGGATTATTTTAATAGTAATCAAATGTGATTCCTTATGATTAGATTGAAACCTTGCACACATATACATATTAAATTTTATATCAGGTTTATTTGCAATAAGATAAAGCAAACTACCTATCACGCTTCTATAAATTGTGATGTTAATTTTTTTACCTCTTTCATAAAAATCAAGCTTTGTGGAAGGACTCATTGGAGTACCAAAAAGCTTAGTAGTTTCCATGTCAAACCTTTTTAGCAATTCTTCTGTGAATTTGGTTTGGCTTATGAAAATTTCATCTCATGATTACTTAATTTGAAGAGCAAGGAAATAGTTCAGCTTATCCATCATTGACATCTTAAATTCACCTTGCAAAATCTTAGCAAATTCTTTATATAAGGATTCATTAGTAGTATCAAAAGTAATGTCATTAACATATATTTGCACTAAGAGAATGCCATTTCATTTATGTTTTATAAACATCATGATGCCATATGCTTTATAAACATTGTGATGCCAATCTTGCCTCCTAAAAAGTTATTTTCTGAAAGAAATTTTCTTAGGTGCTTAGACTAAGCTTTAGGAGCTTATTTGAGATTGTAAAGAGCCTTTTAAGCTTAAAAATAAGGTTTGGATAGAGGAGATTTTCAAAACCAGGGGGTTGTTTAACGTACACCTCTTTCAAAATCTAATCATTTAAGAAAGCATTTTTGACATTCATTTGATAGAGTTTGAATCCTTTAATGCGAGCATATGGCAATAACATTCTTATAGCCTTTAATCTTGCTATAGGTGCTTAGGTTTCATTAAAATCAATACTTTTCTCTTGGTTGTAGCCTTTACCAACCAATCAGGCTTTGTTTCTTACTATAACACTATTCTTATCAAGTTTTTTCCTAAAAATCTATTTAGTTCTTACAATTGTATGATCTTTAGGTCTTGGCATAAGATCCCAAACTTAGTTTCTTGCAAATTGGTTTAATTCTTCTTGCATTGTCAAGATCCAACGTTCATCATTTATAGCTTTATCAATGGTTTTAGGTTCAAATTGAAAGAGGAAAGCTAAATAATTACAAATATATTTTAAAATATTACGTGTTACCCTTTACATTAAGTCACAATCATTTGCTCCTTTAGGTAGCTTTCTATGATTTTCCAAGCTCTATGAGGGTGGGAAGATAGCACTTCATCAAAATTGATCACGGGAGAAGCTTCATCATCTTCCTTATCCTCCTTATCTCTTTTATCCTCAACTCTTTCTTGTTGCTTATATGACTCTTTTTCAAGAAGCCATGAGTTCACTTGCTCATCATTATCATAATTCTGTGAACATTTGGAGTAGGCTCATCATATACAACATGGATAGATTCTTCTATTTGTAAAATTCTCTTATTATATACTCGAAAAACTTTACTTGCAAAGGAATACCCAATGAATCATGTTTCATCATATTTAACATGAAATTTACCTAGGTTGTCTTTACCACTATTAAGCACAAAATATTTACAACCAAAAACATAAAAATGCAATACATTTAGATTTCTTCCAAAATACAATTCATAAGGGATTTTCTTAAGAACTAGCTTTATCAAAGCATGATTTATAACATAACATGCAATATTGATTGCATCTACTTAGAATGACTTTGGAAGGATCCTGTTAATAAGTATGGTTCTAGCCATTTCTTCTAGGCATTTATTCTTCCTCTTAATAACTTCATTTTACTTAGGGTTTTAGGTGCATAGAAGTTATAACATATCCCATTCTCAATGCAATAGCAAATAAAATCATGATTATCAAATTCTCTATCATGATAACTTCTAATACTTACTATTATTGATCCTTTCTCATTTTGGATAGAATTAGCAAGCTTCCTAAAAACTTGAAAAGTATCACTCTTTTAAGAGGGAAATAATAACCATGTGTACATTGAATAGTCATCAATAATTACAAGCATGTTGTAGCTACCACTTCTAACTCTTGATGGATCAATTAAGTTCATGTGAAGTAATTAAAGTGAACTTGATGTAGAAACATAATTTTGTAGTTTAAAAGAATATTTTACTTGCTTATCTTTTTGACATACATCACAAATCTTATCTTTATTGTGTTTAATCTTAAGCAAACTAACAACCAAGTCATTTTTAAATGATTTTCTAATTAAATCCATAATAGCATGCATAAGTCTTTTATGCTAAATCCATGAGTTATCATTCAAGCTAGCTAAACACTTTGAATCAATAATTAGTTCATTATCAGTATCAATCATGTAACTACTGTTAAACTTTCCGTCAATCAACTTAATTTGCTTATTATTTATATTCTCAACTATACAATAAGTGAAGTCAAAAGTGACTATATTCCCTTTATTATAGAATTAACTAATGCTAAGCAAATTATGCTTGAGTCCTTTAACTAATAAAACATTTTCAATGCAAGAATTAGGATTTTCACCTATGCTTCCTTTACTTATACCCTTTTTCTTTGGTATTATCCCTAAAAGTAACATGTGTACCATTAATAAGAGTAAGAGAATAGAACTTGGACTTGTCACTAGTCAAATGTTGAGAGCACCTGTTATCAAGAAAACACATGTCGCTCTAGGATCTCCCACACACCTACATAAGGAAAATCAATCTTTTGATGCTAATACCCAGTAGCCTAAGCTCCAAAAAGGTTAGTAGCATTTGAAATGGAAGATTTTGGAACCCAAACTGAATTTTTATCAACACTTAGAACATAAATATTCCTCTTACGGGCACAAAAGTGAATCCTATGACCTCTTTATCCATCATAATGACACATTATATATAGTTGGTTTCCCATGGTTTTTATGATAAAAAGGTTTCAATAAAAAGACTTTGGCACACTTAGTACGTAACCAAGATCTTATTTGTTAAAACCGTACCTTTGGCTTCCAAGAAATACATCAAGTGTTTTCTTGCCATTCATAAAATTTTTTAAAGTTTTGTTCAAATAATCAATTTTGATTTTGAGAGTATCACAAATAGCACATACTTAGGATAATAGGTTTTCATTTTTTTTCCTTTAAATCATCATTTTCTTTTTATAAATTCTCAATGTTAACTTCTAAAAAACCATTGATTTCTTTCAAAAGACTAATAGTTTCTTTGGCCTTAAGCAAATCATCATACAATTCATTATACAATTCATTAATATTATCATGAGATTGAGTAAAGTTATTGTCAAATACCACCCTATCATCATCTCCCATTGCCTTGAGGTAAAGTAAAGCTTCTTCATTCTTTTCATTCTTATAAACTGAATCATTATCTTTATCTCCTATGTGGAAGATGAGTTCTTTTAACCAGTTTCTTATTCTCCAAAAGCTTTTTGAGATATATAGGACATTCCAATTTAATATGCCATGACTTTTTGCATTTAAAACAAGTAAGAGTGAAAGAATTGCTTTGTTTTCCTTTGTTAAAATTTCTTCTTGAAGAAAAAGCTTTCCATCTATTAGTAAATTTATGAGCCTTCATAAGTCTTTAATACTTCTTTTTTAGAAAAGCCACATAATCATCTTTATTAAGATCCTCCAAACTCTCCGAATCTTCTTCTTCTTCCTCAAAATTTGTAGCAATTTCTAGGGCTAGATATTTCCTTCTTCTATTATTGTCAGTCTTGGAATATCTCTTTAATTTCATCTCATACTCTTCCAAGTTTCTGAATGGTTATTATAGAGTTAGCATTCCCATCTTCATAGACTTCTTAATGGCTATAATCTTGGGCTATCATTTAATGGTTATACAATGAAGGACTTTGTGCACTAAACTAGCATTCTCAAAGTTCCTACCAAGTTTACTCAAATGGTAATAATCGTAGTATATCTTTGAACCATATCCTTAATTGATTCACCATCATTTATTTTGAAGAGTCCATGTTGTGAAACATCAATGTGAATCCTTGAAGCTTTAACTTGGGTCATGCAAAGTGAGCCATTTTGATTACATCCCATATGTCCTTAACACACTAGAAGAGTTCAATATCCTCTTGCACTCAATTGGCCATAAGGAATTGGATACAATCCATTTGACCTAAGAAGCAAGAAGATATTTCTTTTTCTCATCTTCACTTCAATTGCTTCTAGGTTTTAAAATGGTTATTCCATTTTCAATCTTAGTTAGAAGATTGTATCTATGTTGCACTATTTCCAACATATCAATATTTATAGCTTCACTAAAATCTTTGATTTTTTATATCCAATACATAGAGTGTTGACCATTGAACTCAAGTGAGCTTGTTTAATGGAGGACACTGATGGCTATCGAAATTGGTCAAAAATAGTACTAAACTACCTAAGTTAGTAATTAGAATGAGTCCAGGTCTTGTCTATAGAAACTGAAGATTGACTTCTATGTATTATAGCATAATAAAATGGGGGATGGATACTAAATAGACTAAGAATTAAATCAAATAATTGGAATGCAAGCTAAATAGAAATAAGAAAAAGGGAAAACTAACAAAGAAAAACTCAATTCAAGGGACTCTTACAACCAATTCATTAATTGATCCTTAATAATATTATTTCATCCCCACTTTGAATAGTTAGCTAAGGTATTAATTAAGCTCAACACCTAATCACACCTTGTTAATTTCTCCCTAAATTTACAATGAAAACAAGTCTCACAAATAATAAATTAAAAGGTGCAAAAATTCCCTTAGATTGAGATAAGAATTTTAACTACACATTAATACAAAAATAAAAAGAAAAATAGAAAACATAATTAAAGGTTGGAGTCTTTCCCTAACAGAGTTCCTCTCCTCCCAAAATTAGAGATAATACAGAAATGATCTAAAAGTTATTATAATAGAGGCTCAGCAAACTATTTATAAACTTAGTGCACTACCTCTTGGTTGAGCTAGATTAAGGTTGAAAGGAGGCCTATTTGGATATGACAATCTTCATATTAAATGTAAATCCATCATTTATCTTTTCAATGGCCTTGACCTTGTATAAAAACTCAGTCCATTTAAGTTATAGGCTAAAAACCAAAACATTGTATCAAAACAGTCCAACATGTAATAAATTTAAACACTTAAATTCACAACCATATAATTAATTCAAAATGGTGTATGTTGCCCTCAAGCCCTTCATGAAAGTTGTAGGTTTCGATCTTAGCTATTCTATGGGCTTGAGTTTGCACCAAAATGATAGGTGAAACTCCACTTATGATGAAAAAACTAAAATCGGGTCTAAGTTGTAGCACTACACTTTGTTCTAGCTTCCAGGCTTTATATCACTTCCAAAACAACTAAACCAGGCCTTGGAATCTTTATAACATTCCTAGAATTTTCTCTTTTCTTTCCAAGGACATAAGAATCATCCAAAACCAAGGTCTAGAACTCTAGATATACCTAAAAACATGAAATAGTATAAATTTACTAAATAAATTCAATTAAATACAAAAACTTAGCAAACTATAAAACTAATCTCAAGTGCCAATTAAGCACATAAGCATGACAAAAGACCAAGTATAAAAGGATATAAATTATATATAAATTGCATTCATCAAATTCACTTATATTTAGCTCTTGCATGTCCTAGGTAAAATCCCAAAATAGAACTACACTAGACTTAAAGCAAAACAAAGACTTAAATACTAAATTTTTCCACAATGATGAGAATGCAAAACCAAAAGTAAGGAAATAACCAAAATCTCAAGAGACATAGCATCTCATGAAGCACATTCTTAACCATTCAAAACTCAAATTCAACTAGCAAAGCAATTTTATTCAAAAGGTAAGTAGATCAATGACCTCACAAGATAAGCTCTCCATGCAACTCTCGTTGTGTTTAAAATGGAAAAATGTTTCACTCAATTTCATTCCATGAAAATGCACTACCATTAAGTTGCCTATCATCAAATCTTCACTCCTCAAATCACATGCATAGCACAAATGAAAAGAACTTCACAAAAGATGTAATGTGGCCAAAGGAAAAGAGGAGGAAAAGAATGATATAAATATAGAAATGCAAAACTAAAGAGACTAATAAAGTATCATGATATAGATCCACACAAGGAAAATAGCAATTTAAAATTGGAATCTATATCATAACTTTAACACACTTTTTTTTTCTCTTTCCTTTTTTTTTTACTTCTTCACTTTTTTTTTTAATTTTGAGTTTTCTTTTTCATTTTTGAAAATTTTCTTTTTTTCTTGGTTTTTTTGGAAAATTTCTTTTTCTTTCAACTTCAATTTTTTTTCTTTCTTTTGAATTGCATTAAGTTCTCTTTCTCAACATTTTTTTTCATTCATTTCTTCTTTTCTTTTCTTGACTTAAAACTCACAATTGCCTTTGTCACTAAACAATTAACACACCCCCACACTTGTTCAAGAACCCATCCCATTAATGAATTAAATGCTCTAATAATCCCTAAAGTTAGGAAAAGTAAAAACATTCAAGGTTTGACTTTCCAATGGGCAACGTAACAAGAAAAAGGTCAATTAAGTTCAAAATGGCTAAATAATAGTACATTGCAAGTTAGGCTAAACAAGGCAAAAATGGCTCAATCAAAGAATTGCCTTAACCATGTTTATGCATGATATATCAATGTAATCTTAATAAGATTCAAAGCAAGTTCTAGAGTAATAATTTTATGAAAAAAAATCACACATAAAAAAGAAGAGGAACCTAATAAAAATGATCAAAATTAGCTCAAAATCTCACAAGTTATATGTCTACTAAAATCAATCCATAACACTTCAAATTCATCATAATGCTAATCAAATTCAAGAATCAAGAGACAAGAAAATTTATATAGTTATGCTATGCAACAATCAAAATCAATTATAACCTATTCAAGGCCTAAACAAACTCATCATCATTGAAAAATACCTAAAAGAAGGGAAAATAGAATTTTTTTATTTTTCCAGAAATTTTTTTACACAATCAATGCATAACAAAACAATCCTAAAATCTCTCCCTCATATTTAAATTTTACATTATCCTCAATGCAAGTACAAAATTAACAACAAATAATGGACATATAATGTAAAAGAGGTAGGGAAAGAAAGCAAATACTTGAGTTGCCTCCTCAAGAGCTCATTTGTTTAATGTCATTGGCTCAATGGTCTATTAATTTTTCAACCAAGATTATGAACTCTAGGCACCACAAAATTTTTTTGCCACCTATGAATTTCAGAATCCATCTTTAACTATTTCAATTTCTTACCACTTGTATGAAAATGGAATCAAGAATATCATCATGCACTATATGGTCAACAACATCAATAAAACTCACAAAACAATCATCAGGGAGTATTCCTTGGCATCAACAAATATATTATAATGTAAAGTGTCACCATCAAACTCTATAGTGAGAGAACCAACATACATATCAATTTTTATCTTAGATATCTTCATGAAAGGTCTACTTAAAATGATATCAGCTGCTAGTTGAAGAATCATCAGGTATTTTTAAAATGTAAAAATTTGTAAAAAAAAAAATGAAAACATTCTCCCTCACCAACACATCTTCAAGTAATCCTACAAGAATCACATTAGACCTATTTGTTAATTAAATCACAACATTTGTTCTTTTTAATGGTCCTAAATTCAAATATGCATAAGCAGAATATGACATGACATTTATAGATGCACCTAAGTCTAACATGACATGTGTAGAATGATTTTGACAAATGAAACATGGGATAGTGAAGGAACTTGAATCCTTGTATTTCTAGAGAATTTTTCTTCGAATGATCGCAAAGGATAATAAATCAAGGAAGAATAAATCAAGCATTTTCTATTAAGGAGAATCAATTGAATGTTAAAGATTGTCATAAGAAATCATCTAGTCTGCATGCTATGTTAAGTTCTTGGCATCTCTTGCATTAGTAAATATGTATTTAAATCTTAATAGTATTAGAAGATACCATAACACTTGAGTCAGAGCCCTTTTATTTTTCATGACATCACCCACATTTTGGACATTCATGTAAACTTTTGTACTCTTTTCGATACAATATACAATTATTAGGGTAAACATGTATCTTCTTATATTCCATACCCATTAGGTATAGCTTAGCCTCATAAGTATGATTCAGAAGTTCATTATCTTCTAGAATCACATCTTTCAACATTTCAAATAAGGCCATGAAACTCTTCTCACTCCACCCATTCCCTATTTTCAAGTTAAACAATCTCTACATAATAGATAATTGTGTGAATTTAGTACAACCTAGATACAAAGGTTTTTCTGTATCACTTAACAAGCTTTCAAGGATATAAGGTTGCTCAATAAAATTCTCTTCAACAAAATTATGCATAATATCTTCCAATCGATCATCCAAACCTGCATCAATTTCACCATTTTGGTTGTCTTGATAATTACTAGAAATACTAGACAATTCACTTTCACCATGACATATCCACCGTGTATACCATTTACCAATGCCATGAATAAATAAATGATCTTTTATTTTCTTGGCTTTTGTTCTTTTAATACAACATCTTATACAAGAATACCTAATCAACTCATTACTATTTACAGCATATTAATCAAAAACAAATCTAAAAATCTCCTTAACCCATTTGCATATTATTCACTTAACCGATCAATAGACATCCATTTATGATCCATGGTTACCCAATCTAAATTTCAACAAATACACAAGTTAATAAATAATTTTGGATCAATTTAATTTGAAAATCCATGAATTATGGAAATATTTCAATTTTTTTTTAAATTTCAAAAAATACACATTTCAATCAATTATGCATGGCATTGAATTATTTGAAAAGTTCATAAATTATGACAACAAAAATATTTCAATTTGTTTTTAAATGATCTAAGATTGGAAATGTGTTTTTGGATTGAAATTTTAGTGTTGAAAAGATTTTGAAATAGCTTTAAAATGGTTTTATAAAAATTCAATCTCAAAATAAACTCTACTTCGTGATTATGATCGGCATTTTGAATTGTGATTAGCGATCCGATCATAGCCACAGGGCAACTGCCCAAGAGCTTTTGAATTAAGGTGATTTTGATTGGAATTAAGTTATCTTTCATGATCATGATTGCAAACTTTTGAAAAGTACCAAAGAGTTTTCACTTTAGGCCAATTTGAATCAACATTTGAATTAAAAAGTTGCAATTCAAATCTACACTTACTTTTTTGCATAATATATTATTGTGATTCATTTTGTTCATGATGGATTTGAGTAGTTAATATTGTGACTGTTGTATCCTTGAAATTTAGTGTGAATCCATGGCTATAAATACAGCCACACATACACACACCTAACATATTCCACACTCATTGATAACCCATTTACATCTTCCAATTGGTATGATCTAAAATTAAAAATCAACTACGACACACAATTCATCTCTTTGACATAGTATCAATAATTAATAAAACTCAAATAGAAAAGCATCTATTACCTGGAAACAAAGAGAAAGCAAGATGAAGAAGAGTAGTTCAAAGCATTGAGAGAAAAAGGATGAAAGTGAGCTAGGCTTTTATGGTCGGCAAGAGAGTGACAATGAGAGTGCCTTTGAATTGTCAGAGACAAAGGGGGGAGAAGGCTAAAATTTCAAACAAGCAAGGGAACAAGAGTGACAATTAGGTTTGTGAAAATTTTTTATGAATAGTAGATTTTTTACATCGATTTATTAGTAAAAATTGACATTGGATATCACATCGTTAGTTTCTACATTAGTTTTTTAAGACAACTGACGTCTTAATTTTCATTTACATGCATGTTTTCCACACACTACATTTCATTTATTTTGAAATACTTTTGTTAGCCTAGATTATTTTAAGCTACATATTTTCCTTGGTTTTAATATTGAAAAATAATTTTATTTAACAATATATTTTGGTGTTTTTGATTTATTGTTTTGTAGGTTCAAAAGATAGTTAATACTTGATTCAAGATTCAACAGATCCAAGATTAATTTTTGTAATTTATTTCTTTAATAAGATCTTTTGTAAATAAACTCAGATAATATTTGATCCAAATGTTTTTAATTAAACAATGAGGTAGAGAAATTGTTTAAAGAAAACAAATCTTTACAAAACAGTTTTTTACACCTTGAATCGATGTGACATCGATGCATTGAAGAATATATAAAAAAAGTTCATATGGTAACCAAAGCCACACTGATGCATGAATAAAATAGTTTTTACTGAAAGTTTGAAAATATAGCCACGTCGATGTGGTAATCGATGCGAAGGTTGTTAACAATCGAATTTACTTCGATTACACATCAATGAGTTAGTAAATAATAAACTATAATCGATGCTACTTCGATGTGACAACTAAAATTCAATTATTCTATTACAGATAGTTACAGTAGTTATTCAAGCCTAACTGCCATTCCTATATAAATGTTTTCATGTGGTTTTTCTTCATAATTCAATATGAAAACACTTGAGAAAAAGCTGAATATAATTACCTCTCTATTTCATCACTTCTTTTGAAAATTGTTCAAGTTGATTAGATCAAAGATTACTTGAGGTTATTATAGTTTGTTTGAGATCTTCATCTCAAACTCTGGTATTATAATTTCAATTCTTCCCTTATTCTATTTTGTTTATTTGAGATTTCTAGGTGTTAGAAATCTGTATAGTTTTAGAAGAGCCTGTGTAAATTCTTCTAGGTTAATAAGAAAACATGTTAACTTCTTATGTGATTGTTGTAAAGACTGGCATTTCAGGAGCTTGTTAATCTTGATAGTTTTTGTATTTAATTCTAGAGGTTTTTTGGTTAAGAAAGATCAAGCGGAATAGACTTGAATTACGGTTTCAATTCAAGTTGAACCACTTTAAAAAATATGTCTTCAATTTTCTTCTACTATTTACATCTTTACTACTCTTATTGTTAATTTTCAAACTTTATCACTATCACATTTACTGGT
>JANHAO010011686.1:0-16830 GCA_026873985.1 Saraca asoca | reverse complement strand
ATTATGGTCACTACAAGAATTGCTTATGACACATAACCATCCATGTAGCATTCTTATAGCAGGTCAGTCCAGTACATTTTGTTCTTTAACATGTACCTATGTAATGACTTGATATCTCATATCCATGACTTTCAGTTATCAATTATCATACATACTAGTCTTACTGTATTATTGCTATCCTAGTTCACAATAATACTCAACTAGGGACATTTTAAGAATAACAAATTATTTAGGGACAATTATTATATTTATTTATATTACATAGATATAATAAAATATAATAATTGAATTGCCTTTAAAATGTAATATAATGTATGCAAAACAATCATCTTATGATGGGCTTCTAGGGCATACAAGGCGCATCCATGTGACCTTCTTGGGCACCAAACTCTTGCGTAGACTAAGGCGCATCTGTGTAACCTACCCAAGCGCTCTAGTGCTCAAACTTGTTGTCAGCTCAAGTGCTCTGGTGCTCAAATTCATCACTGGTAAACGCACTTCGGTGCTTGAGTTCACTATTATTCATGATAAGCTAATACAACTAATTGGTCATCTAACATGGCACATATCCTTTAAGTCATGTTTTATTAGCTAAGTCCATTCATATTAATTCAATTAATATTATCTGAGGTTTCTTGACCTAACATATCTAATGTTCATCAAGTTATGGTTTGCAGGAACTCATTTATGTTATCAATTACGACTTACTAAATGACCAATATAGCACGCTTGGGAAAGCAAGAATAACGAAAAGTTCATTTATTACAAAACCTCTTCAATGAGGTAAATTTACATGAAGGTTCAAGGGTACAAATTAAAGTAAGCCTACAATTGACTGAGGAAGAGCCGAATGCTAACGAACCTATAGCCATAATACATAGGAAGAACTAGCTTTAAAGAACTAGATCCTGTGAGGAGCGAGTAAGCCAAACTACTCCAACTCTTCCTTGCCCTGTTCCTGAGCATACAACTTATTCCCTTACTCGGGTGCCCGCAAGGTACTCAGAAAGCCAAACAGTTCATTTAGCCAAGCAAGAAGGCTAAAGAATCAACCAGATTGGCTCACCACGCAAGAAAACCAAAGAACAAAGGGAAGAAGCTACATCATCCAGCATGATAAATGGGGAGGGAACGGAGGAATGTAACAAAATTTCCTAGAATCTTCAAAGAGGAATTGTCCATGAGGGCTCCCAATAATAAAACTTCCCAAAATCCTCAGAGTGGGATAGTTGCAATGGGTTATACGCACCTTGCTAAACTCTATCAAAGATCCAAACCATCAGAAACATGGTGGGCTTAGCTAAGGCACCCATCAAGTCATTCCGTGGAGAAAAAAGAAGGGTTTTTTACACCTTATATAGACTAGTCTAGCTCTACTAAAGAATCCAGAGGATATCTAACAATTCTTGATCGAACAGTCCAAAAGAAAACAAGGCTACCACGCCAACGATTATGACACATGTGCAGCAGGAGGTATGGCTTGGTGCAAATGAAGTGAAAGATTGAAGCTTGAAATGACAATGCGGCAGGCTGTAAGTAAGGACTTTGACTACATTATAGAGAGTAAGTTTTGCTAGTAAACTACAACTCTTAATCCATGAAGTGAATTAAGAGTTAGGGGGTTAATATTATGGGTATTTTCTGGACAGTGCAAAATGGGCTGGCTGAGGCCCAACGAGAGACAAGTCTAACCATAAAGGCCCAAATCACCCAAAAATTGAGGTCACTTGGTAGAGGCACTAACTGACCAGCCACGAACTCAGGATGTAGGACAAGGCCAAAGTGGAAACTCCAACTCATTAAGGATGGACTCCAGCTCCCTAAGTGAAGTAGGCTATCCCAACCATCTTCTAGAAGACCTATTTGAATCTGAGCACAAGACCAACTAGCATAGTTAGCAGATTGCCCAGTATGAGCTCAGACTGCCAAGTGAGCTATCTCAAGCATTGGGTATGGAATGCCAAGGTCTAGTTAACACCCAAAGGCACATTTTCCTAATCAACAAGTCAGCCCCCAAATTGACACATTAGCCTTTAAAAATTAACAGTAAAATGCCAAGCATTTATTGCCCATAATGATGGAAATGATAGTTTTACAAATGTGTCAAATTACACTTATAACCCTCCCTGTTTCTATAAATAGGAAGGAAGAATCATTGTAATAAGTAAGTAAAAAATACATGCAAAAACTCTACCGAAACAGTGAGTGATTGTATTGTTACTCTAAGAAACCACCACTCAAAAGTAAATATAAGCCACCGTGGATGTAGGGGTCACACTGACTTTAGCCGAACCATGATAAAAAGCTTTTAGTATCTATTGTTCTTCCTTCCTTTCAATCTCTTTCCTATTCATTCTTGCATTTCTCACTTGCAGTTTGTGTTTTCATTAGACTTTTTCTATTGACCAATTTTCACCATCAACATTAAGTTTAGGTGAAAAAAGGAGATTTCTCCTTTAAATTCATCTATTTATCATATAATTTATATGTTATATTACATCATTTACTACTGGTGTATTATTTATTGTTTTTGTTAATCTTCAATTTGTGCACAATTAGTTTTGTAAAATGATAAAAATAATTTTTTTTTCATTTGATTTCTCATAACCTGAAGTTAAAGGAATAGTTTATAAAGATTGAAATAAATGCTACAGTGAACAAGAAGTTCACTAACTAAATTATTATGAATTATTTTCATGTCTAATTGTTCCCGAAATACTAATAAGAAAAGGCCTAAAATATTCTATTATTTTGTATCTGTGGTTGCATACAAAATAATATATTAATTAAAACCAAGATATTCCTAAAAGCTTATAATCCAATCTCAGAAGTGAATGTGATAGCATCCAAAGAATTTATAATCCATTTCTTGAAGTGAATGTAATAACATCTAAGAAATTTATAATCCATTCCTTGAAGTGAATGTGATAGTATCTAAAGAATTTATAATCCATTCCCATGAGTGAATGTGATAATATCCAAAGAATTTATAATCTGTTCTATGAAGTGAATGTGATGGAAGATAAAGATATTATTTTATAAAATGATATTCAATATTTTTTTAAGCATTTAAAGCTTTATTTTTATATTTAAGAATTTTAGAATTCCGGGAGTGGGATTAAATATTTTTTTTGTAAAACTTCTTTTTATTTTTTTTATTAATGTATGATCCAAGGTTTTTTAACCAAGTAGTCAAAAGTGAGATTTTCAAGTTCTAATGATTCTTGCTTTTAGTTACTGATAGCTTTGATGTATTTTATTGAATTTCTTTCTTTTAATAAATTCTAATCAAGTTACTTTCCAAGCCATAGACCTTAATTGAAATCATTTTACAACATTCTATTGAATGTTTAAAAGTTATAGTATTGTCTCTTTATAATGCTACCTAAAATTTAAAACAATATACACTTTGGTGCATTGGAAAAGAAAAGGTGAGTATCTATCTTGTTAATATCTCAATCTTTTCTTAATTATTGGTATTAAGTTTTATGAATATTTTATATTAATTAATTTATTTTTTTACAATCTAACATTTTCAATAACAATTCATCATGAAATTGAGGACATATGAGCTTCCTAACTCAAGGATTCTTTAAAGATCTAATTATAAATTTGAGACTTGAAGCACAAAGTAGAAAATTTAATTTACATTCTTTTATATTCTTTATTTTTGTTAATATGGAATTTTTTTCTTTTGATATTACATATTTTCCTTGTTTTTCTACTTAATTTTGTTAATGATTATGAAAAAGAATAGATTATTTATCATTTCAAGTCTCAAATGTGCTCTTGAAGTAGCAATACCAAAGAAAAATAAACCTAAAAAAAAATATTCTGAATTGGTTTCATATCTTTTTATGGCTGAACAAAATAATTAGTTTTTGATAAAAAATCATGAAGCCTACCCAACTAACCATATTCCATTCCATGAAATGAATGCAATAACAAGCATCGAAGAGGCAGTTATAATCATGGTCATGTAAAAAAGTCAAACTAGTTATTTCAATCATGATAGTTTTATCAAGAATGCTTTTCATTGCTAGAAGTGAAAGAATAATGAAGAAAAATGACAATATAATAAGAAATTAAAAGGTTCAT
Source organism: Saraca asoca (assembly GCA_026873985.1). NCBI lineage: Eukaryota > Viridiplantae > Streptophyta > Magnoliopsida > Fabales > Fabaceae > Saraca > Saraca asoca. Next base: position 12,732 of record JANHAO010011686.1, on the reverse strand, counting down.
AAAGTATATGTTACTAATGTGGTATGAAAGGGCATTATTGTTGTGCATACTCAAAGGGGAAAAAAGAAAAAAAAAGTTGACACAAATTTTATTTATGAGAATGATGCCTTCAATCATGATCCTTATAATATAACATATTTAAGTGTAGCAGAATTCTTTGAATACCCCTAAGGAAGAATTGACCATTTGCTTGGTGTTGGCAGTGCTCCAAATAAAAATTATTTCTAGTTTTTTTGAAAATAAGGACACTCATTGGTCTTTAATTGGATCAAAAAATTAATATTGAAGATTTGTGTCTTATAGATAGAGCAATACCATTCTTGAGAATAGAAAATATTTTTCCCAACTAATGATTGGTGAAAATTAAGTCAATACAATATTTGTAATACAAAATTAAAAGAAGGCTCCAGAAAAGAAAATATAATTTTATCTGAAGAAACACAAATACTTATAAATGATGTATTGTTGTTAACTAAGTCTTGAAGAAACATATCAAGTTTTTGATATATATGACGAAATGTATACCACATTGAGACAATAAATGAAGGATGTTTAGTATCGTTATATTATAGTTATTGTCTTATAAAAGAAAAATGTATTAGAAAATTTATCATTATTTTCTTTTGATTTCTATTACACATATATAAATCTAATCAAAACACATATTATAATAAATTAGAAGTTCACTAATAAAAATATTTTCACTATTTACCATGATTAGTAATAATGGTATGAAAAATCATTAAAAATTTACATGATCATTCAGTAAAGAACCTAAAAATTCTTTAAACTAATGAATTTTTATGTGCTTCTTGTTTTCAAGGCAAATTCATTAGAAGGTTGTTACTAGCTAAAGTTGGAATCAATCTTTAGCATTTTTATAATGAATACAAGTTGACATATATAGACCTATTTATCCACTATGTGGATAATTTAAATATTTTATTATTATAATTTATACTAAAATAAGATGGTCACATGTGTGTTTGTTGTTAACCCACAACTTGGAGTTTGTGAGGCCACTTGCTCAAATAATTTAACTTCAAGCATAATTTCCTGATTATGCAAACTAAGACAATATGTCTTGATAATATTGGTGAATTTATATCAAAAGCCTTTAATGATTATTATATGAGATTTGGAATAATTATTGAACATCTTAAAGTATGTTCATACATAAAATAATTTAGTTAAAATAATTTATTTTAATTATCAACTATACCATTGTTTAAAAGAACAAGATTCCTTATATCCTGAAGAACTTGCAAACTTCACATGTTGCATGACTTGTATGCATCAAGTCAATAAATTTTTATTAAATCTCCCCTTCATAATTGGGTTTAATCAAGGATCATCTCTTTGTGTATAATATATATTTCCATTACTCCACTACAATGCACAAATATAAGCCTTCATAAGAGGCTGAGAATATGAGTATAGATATGAATTTCATATTGTCAATATCAAGGGGAGAAAATATGCAGTTGTAGAAATCGTACAATCATCTTGATCTTCACTTAAAGTAATATGAATATGAAGTTCAAAACATTATTGATATACAAATGATATTAAATCAATTGCCAGTTATATTATTGACCTAAAGAGAAAATAAATGTTATATATCAACTACAAATGCTCTAATTTGAATAGATATCTTAGTTAGGTAATTAATTTATTATATAACAAATAAGTTTAGAACATGTCAAAAGTATGATAAAACTATTGGTTCCAAATACAAAAATCCTTAAAAGAGAATGAGCAAATGAATAAAATGATCTTATTAAAGAATCAAATATTCCTAACGAGATTTGAGATAAAATTAGAGACAAACTTCTAGAAGAAGTTCAAGAACCTGAAATTTGTGAAAATGAAGAGATCTCAATTGATTATGTCCCTGATGTGAAAAATAGAATCAAGAGGAAAATAGTTGTTAATAACATTTTTTTTCATACAATGTAGTGCTCAATGTTATGAAAGCTAATGAGGATCTTTAATTCATATTTAGAAAAAATAATGATATATGACTATTAGCCATGGTGAAAAGAGAAAAGATACAATTTAGATAAATATGTGAAATTTAAATCTATTTGTAATGTGAAGAAACACCTAGGAGGTCTTAAGCCAATGAAACACCTAAAAAGTATAAAGCTAATAAGGTACAAATATATAATTGTGTTAAGAAAGTGGGAAAATTGAAGTTTTGAATATAAAACATGATTTATAGCATAAAATTTTTTACAAAGATTATCTTTGGTTATGAGAAATATATATTTGCATGTGGTGGATGCAATTTTGTTAGCAATATATCAAAAGTTGATATCTGTCTAATAGATTTGGTTACATCCTATTACTCACGTGATAATTAACACAGATATTATATAATATTCTCGAAGGATTTAAGATGCTTGAAGCATATAATTTGAATTCTTGATAAATGTATTCAATTAAATTACAAAAATCTTTGTACAGATTAAAGTACTTAGATGAATGTGTTATAATTGTCTTAGTGAATATTTATTAAAAAGATATAAAGATGATTGTATCTGTCCTTATGTTTTATTAAAAAAAAAAGAAGAAGAAAAATCTGAATTTGCTATAGTTGCAATATATAATGATGATTTGAACAATATTAAAACTCATAAAAAGCTTTCAAAGGCAGTTCAGTACTTAAAAAGGAGTTTCAAATAAAAGATCTTAAAAAAACAAATTTTTGTCTTGGCTTGGCCTGTAGATCAAGAATTTAAATGACAAAATATTTGTTCATTAATCAAATTACATTGGAAAGGTTCTAAAATAATTTTACAAGGATAAATCACATCTATTAAGTACTCTAATGGTTGTTAAATCACTTGATACTAATAAGGACCCTTTTTTACCTCTTGATAATAATGAAGAACTTCTTAATTTTGAAGTACCATATCTTAGTGCAATTGATGCACTAATTATCTTGCTTATAATATTGGTCCTATTAGCATGTGAATTTTGTCAACCAAAAAGTTTAGAAACCCCAAAACTGCAATCTAAAGGTGTAAAAAGAAAGAAAAAGGGAGAAAGAGAAAGAGAAAGAGGAAGAATTGAGAGATACTAAGAGTTTTTGATGTGGTTTGGCTAAAATCAATCAACCCCTACATCTATAATTATTTTATTTTCTCTATATATTTTGGCAGAGTTATAGTATGTGTGGATTGTAAGATTTCTCTATATTTTTGTAGAGTAACTATCTATTTGGGTTCTCTCCCTATTTTTCATAGTATCTCCTCTTTTAAGAAAATTGGTCATCCCCTTGTACAATGATTTCAACCCCTATTTATAGTTGTTGAGGCATACCATCTTAACGTTGTTCAAAAAAGGGAAAGAATAATAAATTAATTGTAAGTTGATTTTTGCAAATTGGTGTCTATAAGTTGATCCATGAAAATTGGTGACCACAGTAAGCTTTTGGATGGCTGGGGAAATGTGCTTTGAGCTGTAGGCTAGGCAACCAAAAGTTGCTATTGACCCTCGTTGACCTGCGATCTGAGTTCGCATATAGATGAGCTAACGCCTTGCTCCGACGACCTTGATGCTGGTTTAAGCTAGGTTCTTATCAGCTGGACTTATCTATTGGGCTTTTACCAACCTATTTGTTCAGTACCAAAATATCCACAACATTAACCCCCCCACTCAATGTAATCTGCAGACTATGGGCTGTAGCTTGCTGGTACAAGCTTACAACTTCAATCCGTAATTTTGTTGTTCAAACTTTTGTCCCATCATTTTATTTGTGCCAACCCACACCATTATTTATGCATTTAATGTGAATTTTTCATAGCCGTCAGTGTGGCAGCCTTGCTATTTTTTCGATTGTTAGATCGAGGGCAATTGATCATTCTCTAGATCTATCGGTGAAACCAGACAAGTCATATAAGGCATGGAAATCCTTTTTTCCTATTTCTCAGGGTTTAACAACTTAATGGGCTTATTGGTCAAGTCCCCCATGCTTTTAATTGTCTGGGTCTTAGGTGTGGTGATACAGGGCATGTATGACCTACTGTATAGAAAGGTCCTATGGACAATTCCTCTCTGAGGATTCTGGGAAGTTTTGTATAGATCTTAGATTATTTCCTCATGCTGATGCTAATGAGTTTACTTCTTCCACTTTGGCTCTTTCACTTCTTTGCAAGGTGACTCAACCATCTGGTTTCTCAAAGTGCATTAGGGGCAATAAAGCTAAAGGATGAGCTCTTATCTTGAGGATATGAAGAAGCTTGAGAGTAGCCTAGCTGAAGACCAAATGATAGATAACTTGCTTGCCTCGTATGTTGATTTTCCAGTGCACCGACTTTCAACTTCTAAAGGCCAGCCTTCTTCTTAGGACATGATAGCTGTAGGCATATTTTGATCTGTATTTTTGAATCTTCATATGTACATTCACCTTGTTGATTTAGGTTTTCAATGAATTTTTTTCATGATTCTCTTACTTTTCCAAGTGTGTCATGTTGAATATTCAGTAGGTCACAGAAGATAACACATAGGTTGACATGGATAGACTCTTGCAAAGTAGAGCTTAATAAATATTAGTCAAATTGAATGCTTAATCAGTCACATTGATGCAATTCAACTTCTAAACCATAACAATGTATATTCGTCAAGCAAGACAATGTATATTTGTTAGGCAAGACAATTTATATTTGTCAGGTCAACCATAACAATGTATATTTGTCAAGCAAGACAATGTATATTTATCAGGTCAAACTAGGTTGCACGAGTCAAGTACCTAGGTTGGTCACACAGATGCATCTCAGCTAGCACGAGTTGGGTGCCCAAGTAAGTCGCATGAGAGATACGCCTTAGCTAGCACAAGTTGGGTGCCCAGGTAGGTCATATGAGAGCTGCGCCTCAGTTAGCACAAGTTGGGTGCCCAAGTAGGTTGCATAAGAGTTGTGCCTCACCTAGCATATTATGACTTTGTCAAATCTAAGAATAGTTCACTTCTCATATGATCAGGATTAGAAAGGTGAGTGGTCGCTTCTAGATTAGAATGGCAATTGTTCGCTTCTAGTATAATATTCTGTTGAAAATTTATTCAGAAATTAGTAAGCATAGATATAAAAACTTAAGGAAATAATATTACAAGATTAAAGGGGGGTGAGCTGGAATTTATTAAAAATATTGGTGCAAATGTTTAGCATTCCAAGCTCGTGGAAGGTCACTCATTTCTAGCCCTCTTTGTGGCTTGATTATCAGAGCCACCTTTCTGACCCTCTTTGCCATTCCTACCATTGCTCCTCTTTTAATTCTGGTTGGACCTGCTCACCTTGTCCTTTTGTTTGGACTTCTTAGGACCAAAGGTCTCTTCCCATTTGATCTCCTTAACAGCTTGCTCGTAAAACTCAGCTAGGTCTCTCACTGGAGACTTGTATATGCTTTTGTATAGCTTTCCATCTTTGTGAAGTCTCGTTGTGATCACTATCAGAATACTTTCATCTGAGGGATTCTCTACATTATTGACTTCGCATCTAAACCTGGCAATCTAATCTTTTAGTGGTTTATTTTTTTCATTGGAAGACTATTGCAAGATGGCAGGATGGTGTGAGTTGCTTTCTCAATACTTTGTATTGGTTAATGAATCTCTTCTGGCACACTTACTAACTGTTAATGCTACAAGCTGGGAGACTTTTGAATCATGTTCGAGGTAGGCTCCTAGAGTGGCTGGGAAGATACGGCACTTGACCAGAGAGTTGGTTGTCTAAAGATTCATTTGTACATTGAACATATCTAGGTGGTCGTATGGATCACTATCCCCATTGTATTGCAAGATTGTAGGGATTTTAAATTTGTTGAGGGAAAGGCTCTGTCTCAATTTCTCTGGTGAACGGTGTCCTCTTTTCATAGCGATCTCAACCGTCCTAAGCCCGAGAGTGCTTTTCTAACTACTTTACCCTCTGAAGCAGCTCTTTTACTATTGGATCCTATGTTTCAGATCATTGGCTGGAAGATCACTAGCCCTTTTTACCCTCCTGGTCATGGGAGTGGCGATCTGAGGCTCTATGCCTTTTTTACTCGTGGCTCGGTGAATATTGATCTGACATATGTTCATGATTGGTCCTATTTGTGCCTTTAACTAGACGTGAACCTTCATGTTGCTAATTATCAAGATGCTCGTGAACTTAACAGTTCTTCGATTTTGTCTGTGAGCTAGATGGGTGAACTGAATCAGCTTGGTGAAAGGATCCTCTAGGTGCAATGACCTCAACCTACTTTCACGTGCCTAGGGTTTGTGCCTGTGTGAGTGCTCTAATTGCTTCAGCCAGCTCTTTTACCGTGTTTTCAAGTGCCTACTAATGTTGGTGCCACATTTGCACTTCATCAATCCTAGGAACAATAACAACAAGTTGGTAGTGAGCTATTGAGGGCAAGTTGGCAGCAATACTCGTAGTGGGGATGGTGGAAGTGCCTATCGCAAGAAGAGCTAGTTCCTACTACTATTCTGCATGACCTTCCAACTGGTCAATAGGAGAGTCTAAACTCCTAGTGGTCTTTCCTCTTACAATCGTAGTTGGATAGAAAATCAACCAGAATACAGTTTAAGGGCCTTCCTTCTAGCACCAAAATATTGACGTGTGAATTTTGTCAACTGAAAAGTTCAAAAACCCCAGAACTACAATCTAAGGCCATAGAGAGAGAGAAAGAAAGAAAGAAAGTGAAAGAGAAAGAACAAAGAGACACCAGTTGTTTTTAATATGGTTCAGTTAAAGTCAATTAACCCCTATGCCCACGATTATTTTATTTTCTCTGTATATTTTGGCAGAGTTACAGTATGTGTGGATTGTAAGATTTCTCTATATTTTTGTAGAGTAACCATCTATCTGGGTTCTCTCCCCATTTTTCATAATATCCCCTCTTCTAAGAAAATTGGTCTTCCTCTTGTACAATGATTTCTACCCCTATTTATAGTTACTAGGGTGTACTATCTTAACATTATTCAAAAGAGGGAAAGAATAATAAATTAATTACAAGTTGATTTTTGCAAGTTCGTGTCTACAAGTTGATCCATACAAGTTGGTCCCTCCTCGAGTTTAACCACAATGAGTTTCTAGATGGCTAAGAAAGTGTGCTTCGAGCTGGGTAAACTAAGGTTGCTACTTACCCCCGTTAACTTGTGATCTGAGTTTGCATATATGTGAGCTGACACCTTACTCCAGTGACCTTGATGTTGATTTAAGCTAGGTTCTTATCAGCTGGACTTGCTTATTGTGCTTTTACTAGCCTATTTGTTCAGTACTAAAAATACCCACAACAGGTCCTAATATAACTTTATGATAAATCTATTAGTAAGATATAATTCTTCTCCAATCAGAAAGCATTGGAATGGAATTAAACATATATTTTATTATTATCAAGGAATAAGTAATATGGGACAATCTTATTCATATAAGTCTAGATTAGAACTAATTAGTTATATAGATGCATATTTTTATTCGATCCATACAAGGGTTGAATTCAAACTATCTATTTATTTGCATATGGTGGTAGAGTTATATCTTGGCATTTAGCAAAACAAACTATAACTCTTACTTCTTCAAATCATGCATAAATAATAACAATTTATGAGGTAAGTTAGGAATGTGTTTGGCTAAGTTTGATGACTCAATATATTTGAAGAGGCATCCAATTTGGATGCTAATAAAGAGATTCCAACAAGATTGATGAAGATAATGTTGCTTGTATAGCTCAATTGAAAGGAAGATATATTAAAAGAGATTGAATAAAACACATTTGTCTAAAACTTTTTTTTTTTTTACTCATAATCTTAAAAAGAATAATGATATTGATATTCAACAAATTTGTTCAAATGATAATCTAGCAAATTTATTCACAAAGATACTTTCTACATCAATAATTGAGAAGCTTAATCATCAGATCAAATTATGTCAACTTAAATATCTTAAGTAATATTTCTAACATGAGGATTTAAACTCATGTTGCACTCTTTTTTTCTTGACAATTTTTTTTAACTGATTTTTTATTAGTAAGGTTTTTAATTAAGTAGATTATGTGTTTAAAGAATTATGTACTCTTTTTCCTTCACTAGATTTTTTTTCCATTGTGTTTTTTGTTAATGAAGGTTTTAATGAGGCATTTTCTTTACAAAATGGACATCCAGGGGGAATGTTATATATATTATATTTATTTGAATGTCTATGAAATCACTTTAATTTATCTATAGATTATTATAAATTATTCTAATTGAATTTATCACTAACTCTCTCTTGAGACTTGGAGTTTTATATATAAATAATTGTAACAAGGATTTTACACCATTATAAAGAAGAGAAAATTTTTCTTTCTTATTATTCAAATTCTCTTCATCTATTTCTTTAGTATTTTTTATTATCATTATTTTATTCTCATTATGAGACCATAAGGTAATCAATAGCAAATTTCTTGTTATCTTAACTAATATTTACTAGTGTTTACGGGGCAAGTCATTGTTGGACTTTGGAGCTTGATTTGCAAGTTGGAAGTGTATTCAAACTATCTGTCAAACATTAGCTATTCCCAATTACGCTGAGGGGAGCTTGCTATAGTCTTGGTCTGCTGGAGGCTTCGAGCTCGCACTGCGTAATCTGCTATATGGCTTACTAACCTTATTCCAAATTGGGCTACACGTTTGTTTTGGTCTGGTCCATTGGGCCTTTGTTGGCTTATTCCATAAATGCCCATAACATTAGCCCCCCAACTCTCAGTTCACTTTGCGAGTTGGGAGTTATTTCATTCAGGCGGAGTCCCTCTATTCGTAGCCTATGGTGTCACCAAGTTTTTTCACCCACAGTGCCGTATAGTCAAAGTCTTCATTCGTAACCTACTATGTGGTCATGTCAAGCTTTAGTTTTTCATTTCATCTGTACTAGGCCATATCTTTTCTTGTTCATATTTTACAGTTATTGGCGTGGTGACCTTGTTTTTCTTTTAGACTGTCTAATTAAGGATAGTTGGATATTCTCTGGATTCTTCGATAGAAACAAGCTAGTCTATATATGGCATGGGAGGCCTTTCTTCTTTCTTCACAGAGATAATCTGATGGATGTCTCAGACGAGCCCCCTATGCTTATGAAGATGCAAATCCTTGGTGGAGTTCTGAAATATGTGCGTGGCCTACTACAAGAATTTCTCTCTGAGGATCTTGGGAAGTTTTGTTATGAGAAGCCTCCATGGGCAATTCCTTTTTGAGGATCCCGGGAAGTTTTGTTACCTTCCTCCACCACCTCTTCATGGTTAAGCTAAAAAAAGGCAACTCTTCACCTTTATTCTTTAGTTTCCTTGCATGGCGAGACTACTTGGTTGGTCACTCCAAACATCCAAGAGTTGCAGAGCTGAAGGATGAGCTCTTAGCTTCGGAGGAGGAGGAGAAAGAGGAGCTAGAACTGTCTGGCCTGTTCATAGATTATGGCTTCTAAAAGGCTAGTTCCTCCTGCTTATTGTAGTTGAAGGCTTATTCCAATCTTTGTACTCTGAATTAACTTGTATAAATTCACCTCGTTGAAAGAGGCTTTGTAATGAAAGTTGTCTTTTTCCTGACATTCTAGTATGTAATTAGTTATCAATTGTTGCAGAAGATAACATTCAAGCTTTTTTGTAAATTGATGTCATGTTTAACTGAATATGGAGCTAAATGCCTAATTGGAGAAATTAATCCACTTCATTTGACAATAGACTTGAGCATCAAAATGCTTAGCTCAATAATAAGCTTTTAGTTTAGAAGAAAATTGTGAGTAGATGGTGATATGAGTCCAATAATGCTTAGACTATGCTTTAGTTAGAACAAGCTCATGAGTGATTAAATGCACCCGAGCTAAAGTAAGGTGAGATGTGCAGTGGGCGATTAGGTGTACACACACTAGCATGAGGTCATGAAGGCAATTAGGTGTGCACGAGCTGACAATAGGTGATTAGGTGTTCCTGAATTGAAGCGAGGTGAGATGCACAGTGGGCAATTAGGTGTGCACGCACTGGCATAAGATCGCAAGGGCAATCAGGTGCACCCAACTATTAGTAGGCAATTAAGTATGCATAAACTGAAGTGAGGCAAGATGCATAGTGGGTAATTAGGTGCGCATGCACTGGCATGAGATCACGAGGGTGATTAGGTACACCTGACTTGAAATAAGGTGAGATGCGTAGTGGGCGATTAGATGCGCACGCACTAGCTTGAGATCATGAGGGCGATTAGGTGCGCCTAAGCTAAAGCGAGGTAAGATGCACAATGGGCGATTATATGCGCATGCATTGGCATGAGATCAAAAGGTGATTAGTGTGCCTAAGTTATCAGTAGGTGATTAAGTGCACCTAAACTGAAGCAAGGTGACATGCGTAGTGGGCGATTAGGTGCACACACACTGGCACGAGATCGCGATGGCGATTAGGTACATCCGACCTGAAATGAGGTGAGATGCACAGTGGGTGATTAGGTGCGCATGCAGTAGCCTAAGATCGTGAGGGCAATTAGGTGCGTCTAAGCTAAAGTGAGGTGAGATGCGCAGTGGGCAATTAGGTGTGTATGCACTAGCATGAGATCATGAGGGCAATTAAGTGCACCCGAGTTAAAGCGAAGTGAGATGCGCAGTGGGCGATTAAGTGTGCATGCACTGGCATGAGATCGTTATGGTGATTAGGTGTGCCCAATCTATCAATACATGATTAAATGCACCTAAACTAAAGTAAGGTGAGATACGCAGTGGGTGATTAGGTGCGCACGCATTGCATCAGATCGCGAGGGTGATTAGGTGCACCAAACCTGAAATGAGGTGAGATTTGCAATGGGTGATTAGGTACACACACACACTAGCATGAGATCGTGAGGAAAATTAGGTGTGCCCAAGCTGAAGTGAGGTGAGATGCGCAAAGGGCGATCAGGTGCGCACGCATTGGCATGAGATTACGAAAGTGATTACATGCACCTAAGCTGTCAGGAGGTGATTAGGTGTGCCTGAACTGAAGCAAAGTGAGATGCATAGTAGGTGATTAGATGTGCACACACTGGTAGGAGATCGTGAGGGTGATTAGGTGCACCTGAGCTATCAATAGGCGGTTAGGTGCACCTAAACTAAAGTGAGGTGAAATGCGCAGTGGGCGATTAGATGCACACACTGGCATGAGATCGCAATGGTGATTAAAAGCACTTAAGCTGAAGCGAGGTGAGATGTACAGTGGGTGATTAGGTGGGCATGCATTGGCATGAGATCGCAAAGGCAATTAGGTGTACCTAAGCTGTCAATAAGCAATTAGGTGCACCTGAATTGAATCAAGGTGAGATGCATAGTGGGTGATTAGGTGTTCACGCACTGGCATGAGATCGTGAGGGCGATTAGGTGCGCCCTAATTGTCAGTAGGCCATTAGGTGTGCTTGAACTGAAGTGAGGAAGAGATCACACCAGAGCTGCAAGTTATTGGTTCACATGAAAGCTGTGAATATTAGGTCGCAAGGGAGGTATGAAAATTAAGTTGCAAGGGAGCTGCAAATATTTGATCGCAAAATGGCCAAGGTCATAGCTTGTTGGTTGTGATATGCAATCTGGCAGGTAATTTGACATGCTCATTTTATACATGACTCTTTGATTTCTGTGAATAGTATAATGATTACTGTCTCCAGCAAATACGCCTGATTTAAATACTGACATGTGTCAGGTCGTTGGATCACAAGTTATTTAAAGAGCTTCCAGATTTGATGGTTGGACCATGTGCAATAAAAGTTAGGAAACTCTTTTCCTTCTTTCATTTGTCATTTGAAGTCCATCATACTCAAACTCTTTCGTTCCACTTTCTCTACGGGTTTCACAACGATTCATCACCATCGATTGCTTTTAGCCTTATTCTAGTTTTCTGAGTCATCAAACCAAGCTCTAGTCTCTAGGAATCAATTTTGTTCACGCTTCAAAGCCTTTTCTTCATTTAGCACAGTAAGCTTCTTTTTCTGATTCATTATTTTTGAGTTTCTATTTTTGGGGGTGTGTTAGTGCTAGGTTTCTATGCAATAAGCACATCAAAAATTTTTAAAAATTTTGAAACCCACCAAGGATCCATGTACAAAATATAAATCAGTTGGTCCAGAAAATTACCTTATTGCGTTGCATTTATGCAAAATGCAGCAACACAAATCAATGGTTTGATGTAAGATCAACAACACCAGAATCCATTCCCTTGATGCCATGGCTGGATGTGATGTTGCAGTTGAATACAATAACCCAGATCTCGTCTCCTTAATGCTGTGGTTGGATGGGATGTTGTGGCTGGATTGTGTGCTACGGCTGGATGAAGAAATCACTAACACAAGAACGAAAACTATGTCTCTACGGTATACACACGGGAGTAAGACAAAACTCTGATCTACCAAATGGAATCACCTTTCTCACTGCTCTGCTAGAAGATGGCTCTCTCTCTATTTTAAGAACTCTCCAAATTGTTTTTCATAAAGAAAATATTTTTTTTCTTTGTGTTGTACGGCTACCTCACTAATCCTAGACATTATATTTATAACTCTAGGGTTTAATGATGAAAAGACCTAGGCTCAGTCTAACTGAAAGTCCCTGGTCTTAGCCCAACTGAGAGTCTTAGTCTAATAGAAAGTGTAGAAAGGCTTTTAGGCTTAAATTATTAAATTAGTCTAGCTAACTTTAATAATTAAGCCCAATGTAATATAACATTAATAAAGCCCAATGTAATAAAATCCAATATTATATTATATTGGGCCAA
>JANHAO010011685.1:0-16814 GCA_026873985.1 Saraca asoca | reverse complement strand
ATGAGTTTCTTTTCGAGCCAGGGTACTGCCTGGTTGTTGCATGAGTTCACCAGGTCCACGTATGGAACCATCTGGGACTAGCGCTACTACCATGGGCTCGTTGGCTCACCCATGCAAGCTTGGGTATACGAACTTGGGCTGCTGTGCGAGAGGTGACCATTAGATGCTGAGATCTTTGCGTCGAAACAGACCACAATTGGATGGTGATCTCTTCGCCTCATGAGCTGTGGCCCCCTACATGGTCTCAGGTTTTGTGCTGGAGTGGGCCACAGTTGGGACGTGCGCTCGTCATCCTGTGGGCTTTGAGTTGCTACAGGCATGGCTGGATGCCAAACTCAGAGATCTGCATAGGGGTTATCAACCTAAGCTTCTACATGTTGATGCAAGTGTGCCACCTTCGCCATCACGTGATCATCATGCTCGCGCTCAGAGCAGTCTCAGCCGGGGTTTGCTACCATGAGTCTTCTGGATCGTCTGAGCTTGGCTCGAGCGCGAGGACTCGACCACTGCATGGCAAGGATCATCACGGGGGGGGGGGGGGGGATTGCGTGGCGAGGAGGACTGCATTCATCAATGCAAAGGCTACTGCATGGATTGAACTTGTCGACGCGACGGGGGCTGCTGCATTCTCCCGGCCTGACGTCGAGACAAGATGCAGTTGGATTACAAAACACACACTGCAGCATGCAGTAAGCCTATCGTCGAAATGGAACTGTGACCGGTCGTGGGCTGGTTACCATGGAGCCTCGGACTACCACTGGATGGCGAGTTTCAAGCTGCTGACTTGGAGTTTTGGGTTGCTACAGACATTCAACTGCGAGGATTGGATTGAAGCTGACCATAGGTGAGTATGAGCTGCCAAGCTGCACATTGGACGTCAAACTCAAGCTGCATCAACAAGGGGTTGTGATCAACCAACGCTACTCTGTAATTGTGTGCTCATCGTCGAGCAAGATGCTACAGGCTTGCTTTTGATCCAGTATCCCATCTGGCCACTGGATAAGTCATGCTTCCTTATGATGATAACTGCTCGTCATCACGCCCGTATATGGAAGCAAGCCTAGGACGCAGCTGCTAGCATGGGCTCGTTTAGGTTGGCCTCGCTCGAGCTATTGCATGGATCGGGTTCGTCATCCTGATCATGGCCGTGAGCTCACCATCACGTGGGCTAATGGGTCACTGAGACATAGGACACCAACAATTCAGCTTCAAGGAATGAGGGCGTGCTTGAATGTTGAAGAGTTTCCATATATGCCATTTTAGATTTAAGTCACTGGAAGTTACATGGCACTGAAGGCTATTCGAATACTGTTACTGCTATCATCACAGCTTCCAGTAGTAGTGAGATTCAAGCAGATAAAAATTAACCAGGATGTAGGTGGAGTTCCCACAGACGGCGCCAAATGTTGACATCGAAATTCAGTTCGTACGGAGGACCCGAACTTCAGCCAATGGGAGAGGATTCGGTGGACTCTTATCCTACAACCTGGTGTAAAAAAATGGAGAAGAAGGAGAAGAACACAAGCTTTTTTAACATGGTTCGGCCAAATTCGGATGTCACCGGACCCTACGTCCACAGTAGCGTGTTATTGCTGGGAAATGCTTGCTGTGTGCACAGTTGTACAAGAGTTGCCCTCTAATGAGCTCCATGGCTCCTCACCCTCAGAGCTCTCTCCTCTCACTTATTTAGTTCTCTCTCTTCTCTCAGGATGCTCCCTCTAAAAAATGAGCTCTCCTCCCTCGCAAAATGGGTTCCCTCTCTTTTTTTTTATTACACAGAGCCTATACACAAAAGGCTAAGTCTGGCATTTAGCTATTGCAGGCTCTCCATCAATCACCCCTGCTGACTGCCTCTTCTCAGTCTACGTGCCTAGCTGGTTTCTACTGAAGAGGGCTCCTTCAGCTGGGCCTTTTGCTAGCCCCAAAAAAACATTATCAACAAGAATTATAACAGGCTCTTACTAACCTAAACAAGATTTCTATCAACCTAGAAACCTTAAAAGAAGATATAAGAAAAGAATCGGGTAAAGTTAAAATACAATACCAGAGGTTTGTGATGAAATCTCAAACAACTAAGATGAATTCAATAGAACTTTGATTCAAAATTTCTTAATTAGATCTCAAAAATCTTGGGAGGTAGAGAGAAATCAGGTTTAGCACTTTGCGTAGAGATTTTCGCACTTTAAGATGAGAGAAGAATATGAAATCTATTTAAGAAATTGAAAGAAGTTGGGGTTTTATAATTGCTGTAATGAACTGCAATAGAATAACTAATTTTCAGTTAGTGAATCGATTCAGAGAAAAATCCTAACCTTTGGTTTTAAAATTTTTGAAATTTTTTTTCATGAATCAATTCATATAGTTTTTCAAACATGAATCAATTCATAATGTGTAAAATAGTTCTTATAAAATCTGTGCTTTCTTCAAGTATTGTTTCTATCTTATTTTGAAAATATTGTTTGAATCAAACTTCTTTTTAAAACTCATTTACAATAGATCCTAAAGAATAAAATAATTCCTAATTTCTAATGTTGATCACTTGAATCACAAATATATACTTTGAAACTTGCAAAACAAATTAGAATAAGCAATGAAACATAATATCAAATAGGAATGTAAATGATTTGATTAAAATTATTTTTCAACATCAAAATTAAGAAATATATGTAGCTAGGATAACCTAAGCTAACAGGGTTATAATTGGAAACTTGAATCTTGACCTCATTTTAAAATCAATCAGTTTAAATAGCTTTCTAATTTTTAAATGGTTAAAATTGCAAACAATATCAAATCCAATTATATCTTATGGTTATTTGCATGCCTTTATGTGCTATATGGTGCATAGTTATAACCTTTTTATCGTAATGTGATTGGATTACTATTTTATTTTAAATATGGTTGTAATTTTAAATATGACCTATGTGTTATGTCTTTCTCTATATTTCTTGGTTGTACATTCTCTTCTCACCTAACTTTTTTCAAATGTAACTCAAGGTTTCTCTTTTGTTATGTAGTTATAAAATAGTGTAGAGTTAGGATAGTCTTGATTTGTACAACCATTATCCACAAGCAAATTGCAATGGAGACAAGGAAGTTAAAGCCATATAAGGACAACCATGAAAGACACTTGGAAAATATGCTTTACCCTAGGTTGGCCTATTGATCTTCTTATTAGGTTAGGAGAATCAATGTAGTTAGGCCATAACTATGTGACATTTGACTTTATGCTTTATTTTGATGTATGAGATATGTTAAATTATAAGCATGCATGAATGGTTAATAATGACGAGATCTAAAATACACACATACATAAATACATCCCTCAAAGTAAAATATTAAGTTAGTAATAAACCTTGTTGCCTTATAATGGCTAGCACTTATCAAGGCCTCAATTGACATAGGATAGGTTTTCCAAAGTAAGGTACCTCATCTGTCTTGGTGAGATGTGATAAGATAATAATGATATCTAACTACCAACTCTTAGGTATGACTTAACTAAGCTATCTCAATAGCATTGGGGGCCTAGGGGCAAAGAGTTGGGCTCAAGTCCATAAGATGGACTAGAACAAGTGTTGTTCACCCAACTATCCTAGATTGCATATGATGCAATTGGCAAGTGTTGCCTACCTAAATAGCCAAAACTTGGGTGATCAGCCAAAGCTGACTCAAAACTAGGTGAAATATGGATCTTGGCCCACTAGAAAGTCTCATCGATGTGACTTTCTGCATTAATAATGATTTAGTTTGAATAAAATAGTAAGAGTTATATCTAATAAAAGACCTTATTAAATAATTAAGAGCATGATACTTATTTTGAATATTTTTGTTGTAGATATTAATGGCATCAAACACACCAAATAATTTATAACTACAATCAGTACTTGAGAAAGACAAGTTGACTCAGACAAATTTCCTAAACTGGTATAGGAATCTGAGGATAGTCCTTAAGTATAAGTGAAAGGTACATGTCATAAAGCAGCCCTTTCCTTAGCCATTAGTTGTAAATGCCCTTGAGATTGAAATGGATGCTTATAAGAAGCACCAAGATGATGCTTTGGACGTTGGTTACTTCATATTGGCTACCATGAACTCTAAGCTTCATAAGCAACATGAGAACATAGATGTTTTTGACATGGTCATGCACTTTAAAAAAACTTTATCAAGGACAAACATGACAAGAAAGGTTCAATGTCTTAAAAGCTTTGTTTTAGTGCAGAATGGCAGAAGGGAACCTTGTTGGGGCTCATGTACTCAAAATGATTAGGAATGTTGTGAACCTTGACAGTTTGGGTTTTCCTTTGAGCCAAAAGTTGGCTAATGATTTAGTTTTGCAATCATTGCCATAGAACTATAGTCAATTTGTCAAGAATTACAACATGAACAAAATTGACAAACTATTGTTAGAACTATTAAGCATGTTGAGAACTACTAAACAGAATTTTCAAAAGGCAAAGCCTAATCCTATAATGATGGTTCAAAAGGGCAAGGGAAAGCACAAGGGCAGAAAAAATGAATTATCCCAAATCCAAGGGCAAGCCCAAGCCTAAAACATCTGCACTAAAACCTAAGGGTGGAGTGCTAAGGAAAGGAAATGCTTCCACTGTGATGAGACCAAACATTGGAAAAAGAACTGTAAGGTTTACTTGGAGAATCTAAAAAAGAAGAAGCAAAGTGACACTTCCACTACTTCAGGTATTTTTGTTATATAAGTTCATTTATCTTCTTCTATGTCTTGGGTATTAGATATAGGGTGTGGTTCTCACATTTGTACTAATGTGCAAGATCTTAAAAAGAGTAGAGTTCTAATTAAAGGTGAAGTGGACCTGCAAGTAAGCAATGGAGCAAGAGTTGCTGCCCTAGCTGCAGGAACATATTTTTTATCTTTGTCCACTAGGATGGTTATTAAATTAGAGGATTGTTATTTTGAGCATGCTATTAATAGGAATATTATTTCTATTTCTTGTTTGGACAAGAAAGGTTTTTCATTCCTAATAAAGGATAAAAAGTTGTTTGATTCATTTGAATGAAATGTTTTATGGTAATGCATAATTGTTTAATGGACTTTACGTTCTAAACCTTGAAATACCCCTCTATAACGTAAATATTAAATGGTTCAAATTGAATGATTCAAACCCAACATACCTCTGGCATTGTTGTTTGGGCCATATAAATGAAAAGCACACATACAAGCTCTATAAAGAAAGATTCTTG
This sequence comes from Saraca asoca, assembly GCA_026873985.1. Taxonomy (NCBI): domain Eukaryota; kingdom Viridiplantae; phylum Streptophyta; class Magnoliopsida; order Fabales; family Fabaceae; genus Saraca; species Saraca asoca. Next base: position 11,603 of record JANHAO010011685.1, on the reverse strand, counting down.
GATTATTTGATTTTGAATCATATGAGGTGTGCCAATCATGTTTATTAGGTAAGATGACTAAAGCCCTTTTCACTAGACATAATCAAAGGGCTAGTGATTTATTAGGCCTTATACATACTAATGTGTGTGGACCTATTACCTTACTAGCTAGAGGAGGTTTTTATTACTTCATTACATTTATTGATGATTTCAATAGATATGGCTATGTGTATCTTATCAAACATAAGTTAGAATCCTTTTTTGAGAGAAGGAATCACACCTTGTTAAACATGGTATGATCTATGATGAGTTATGCAGATATTCCAATTTCCTTTAAGGGACATGCTCTAGAGACATCTACTTTTATACTTAATCATGTTAGTTCTAAATTAGTTCAAAAGACCCCATATCAGATATGGACTGGGAAATGTCCCAGTATGGCTTTCATAAAGATTTGGGGTTGTGAGGCTTATGTAAAACATCAAGCCTTTGATGAACTTGGACCCAAATTAGATAGATATTACTTTGTTGGGTAAGCTAAAGAAACCAAGGGGTACTATTTCTATAATCTTACCAAGGACAAAGTGTATGTCACACAAGAAGGCATTTTTCTAGAAAGAGAATTCGTTTCTAGAGGAAGTGGTAGGAGGAAAATAGAACTTGAAAAAACTTGAAATTCACAAAATAACAATGAACCTATGATGGAACCTGAGCAAATGCCACAAGTTATTGTGGAACAAGAATTTGTTCAAGTAACACAAGGTTCACAATGGTCTAGTAGGATGCACCATGAGCCTGAGAGATATGGATTTCTTATGATTCAACAAGGCAATGTTTTACTTATAGATTAAGATGAGCTTGCAACCTACCAAGAAGCCATTAAGGGGCTGGACTCTGAGAAATGGCTCAAGGCCATAGGATCTAAAATGGAATCCATGTATGCTAACCAAGTATGGACCTTCATTGATCCACCCAAAGGGATAAAACCCATTAAGTGTAAATGGGTTTTCAAGAAGAAAATTGATATGGATGGTAACATACAAACCTTTAAGGGATCATTGGTGGCAGAAGGATTCAAGCGAATTCAAGGTATAGATTATGATGAGACTTTTTCCCAATTGCTGTGCTTAAATCCATCTAGATCTTACTTGCTATTACAGTTTTCCATAACTATGAAATTTGGTAAATAGATATTAAAACTACATTCCTTGATGGGGAATCTTCTTGAGGATGTGTACATGACACAACTTGAGGGTTATGTTGCTTTGAAAAATGCTAGAAAGTATGTAAATTACAATGACCTATTTATAAATTGAAGCAAGCCTCATGAAGTTGGAATTTTGGTTTGATAAAGTAATCAAAGAGTTTCATTTCATTAAAGATGAATATGAACCTTGTGTTTACAAAAAGATTAGTGGGAAAGCAATTGTTTTCCTTGTGTTGTATGTGGATGGCATACTACTCATAAAAAATGATATCCCTACCTTATAGATTATAAAGGCTTGGTTAGGGAAATGCTTTTCATGAAGGACTTAGGCAAAGTTTCCTATGTTCTAGGTATTAAGATCTATAGAGTTGGATCAAGAAAATTACTTGGTCTATGCCAGAGTATATATATTGACAAAACGCTAAAATGGTTCAGCATGCAAGAGTCTAAAAGTGGATTTTTACCCATGTCACATGGTATAAATCTTTCTAAAGCTCTATGTCCCACAACACAATATGAAAGAGACAGCATGAATAAGATTTCATATGCTTCAGCAATTGGATCTATCATGTATGCCATGTTATGTGCTTGTCCTGATGTCTTATATACTTTAAGTATGATGAGTAGATACTAGTCAAATTTTGGTGAATGTCACCGGATTGCTATCAAGAATATCCTTAAGTACTTGAGAAGGACTAAAGATGCATTCTTGGTATATAGAGTTGAAAAGGAATTGGCAATAAAAAGTTACATTGATATTAGTTTCCAATATGACAAAATGACTCTAGATCACAGTCAGGTTATGTGTTTTGCCTAAATAGTAGTGCAATAAGCTGGAAGAGTTTAAACTAAGAAATAGTGGCCAATTCTACCACAAAGGTTAAGTATATTGTTGCCTTGATGCAACTAAGGAGGTTACTGAGATTAAGAAATTTATTACTAAACTTGGCATTGTTCCTACTGGGTTACAGAGGAGCATACACATTGAAAAATTAAAACAAATTCTCTAAAAGCTATGAAGGATCCATGCGAAGAAACCCATAAATCAATGGTAAGTGTCATACCTTCGTAGCATGACAAAAGATCTTGTTGTAGAAATGTTGGAATCATAGCTACCTTCATCATCACATGAACAGATTTGGTTTCTTTGCAATTTTAAATCATTAACACAATCATGATATGAATTACAAACTCAACCTTGATCTAAATTACGAACATAATTTAATAGAGTTGTGTCTCTATAGTATCCATACGAGCTAGCCCAAAAACTCTGATCTGTGAATGAATTAGATGGAGCAATTCAACTCTCACAAAGTGCTAACAACTGGATCTATTTTGGCTCTGCCTCGCTTATATTTCTCTTATCTATGCACTAGATTTTCTAGCCAAGATTTCATAATATTATATTTATAGGTAGTCTTTTTCCAAAACTCCTTAAGAAAGTTAAGTATATTGGACTTGCATTATTGGTTAGGACCAATGAATGGTTTTAGTTAATAATTAGACTATATGTAGTATGATAGTTGAATGCATTGGCCTTGGATTATTGGCTGGGTCTAATGAATGATTCTAGTTAATAATTAGTCCAATGTATCATGATAGTTGAATACATTGGCCTTGAATTATTGGCTAGGTCCAATGAATGGTTCTAGTCAATAATTAATCCAATGTATTATAATTTTAGTAAAAGCCAAATCATATTGGCCCTATCCTAATTAAGAGCTTTAGTCTAACTAAGAGTCTTAATAGCACTACAATAACTCTAATTTTTGACTCACTATTTGTGTGTGACTTATAGGTTCCCATCACATTGGTAGTGATCTTGAAATCTTATTTAGAATCACAAATAGTGAGTGGTATCTAGCAATACATTACTACTACCTAAGTGATAAGAATATCAATGATTCAACATAGCCTTTCCATAACAAATGTTTCTATGTAGTCTAGTCCCTTTTTCCTTGATATTTAGGTTAAACTTAAGGCATGGAATGCATCATCCTCTTTATAATTCAATCTATGTGTTTCTTGATCCCTTAGTTGACTGACCCAAAACAAATGAGATCAATATCACATATTGACTCATTTAATCATGACTATGCGTTTTGTAGTCATACTTAATCAAGGGGCCCATAGATATCACTACTCTCATAAAGGAGGGATAAAATCCTATCTAGGTCACTCACATCCCTCTATAAGATTGGTAGTATACCTAATAATTGACTTTATAGCCAACCCTATTACAAATGATGTTAGGTGGTATCAAAGTATATAACTTCTTATGTAGGGAACTATGGTGATCTTAGGTCAAAGGACCACATATAGCATTGTCACTATATATAAGAATTGCTTATGACACTCATATGATGATCTATGTGGCATTCTCAAGGCGAGTCTATCCAATAACTTGTTCTCTAACATGTCCCATGTGTTTGTTTGATATCTCATATCCATGACTAGTAAAATGGACATCAACCAACATACATACTAGTTTCCATGTATCATTGTTATCCCAATTCACAATAATACTTGACTAGGAACATTTAAGAATAGTGTTTATAGAAACAACTATCATACAAGCAAATATTATGTTCGTTCACATTATGCAAATAGAAAAGATAAACATAATAGTCTAAAATGTCTCATATATATATATATATAACAAAACATAATGCTCATATAATTATCATATAATTGGCTCTTAGGGTATACACCAATAGTTTCCTATTTGTACTAGAGCCAATCACCCATGCATCTAATGCCAAGGGATCTAGTGTGACTATCATGCTTCTGCTATGCCAAAGGCTTTGTTAGTGGGTTAATGATATTATCATCTATCGGTACTTTGCATATCTTCACATCTCCTCTGTCAAACATTTTACAAATGAGATGGAAGCGTTGAAGTATATGCTTGGATTATTGGTGAGATATGGGTTCCTTAGTTTATGCAATGGCCCCATTGTTATCACAATAAAGGTCCACTAGGTTTGCAATGCTAGGAACAAAGCCAAGTTCAATAATGAACTTTTTGATTTAAACAACCTCCTTAGCTACATCGGAGGTAGCAATATACTCAGTCTCTATGGTAAAATTGACCACTATTTCTTGCTTCAAACTCTTCCAGCTTACAACACCACCATTTAGGCAAAATACATAAGTTGACTGTGATCTAGAGTCATCTTTGTTAAAGTAGAATTGGCATCAGTGTAACCTTTTACTGCCAATTCCTCTTCAAATCCATATACTAGGATTACATCTTTAGTCCTCCTTAAGTACTTAAAGATATCCTTGATAGCAATCCAGTGACATTCACTAGGATCCAACTAGTGCCTGCTCATCATGCTTAAAGGATATGATACATCGGGACAAGTGCATAACAAGGCATACATGATAGATTCAATTGCTAAAGCATATGGAATGCTATTCATCAATCCCTTTCATATTGTGTCACCATACATAGAGCTTTAGAAAGATTTATACTATGTAACATGGAGCTAAAATCCCCTTTTGGGCTCTTGCATGCTGAACCATTTTAGCACTTTGTCGGTGTATGCACTTTGGCTTAGGCCAAGCAATTTTCTTGATCTATCTCTAGATTTTAATACCTAGAATATAGGAAGCTTCACCCAAGTCCTTCATGGAAAAGCATTTTCCTAACCAAGTTTTTACAATATGTAGGGTAGGGATGTCATTTCTGATGAGGAGTATGTCATCAACACATAACATAAGGAAAAAAATTGCACTTTCACTAACCTTTTTGTAAACACAAGGTTCATATTCATTTTTAATGAAGTCAAACTCTTTGATTGCTTTGTCAAAACAATGATTCTAGCTTTGTGAAGCTTACTTCAATCCATAAACGGATCCTTGTAGTTTACATACCTTTCTAACATTTTTTGGAGTAACAAAACCCTCAAGTTATGTCATGTACACATCCTCAAGAAGATTCCCATTAAGGAATGTAGTTTTGACATCCATTTGCTAGATTTCATAGTTATGGAAAGCTACAATAGCAAGTAAGTTCTGTATGGAATTAAACCTGGCCATTGGCAAAAAAGTCTCATAGTCTATACTATGAATTTGCCTAAAACCTTTTACCGCCAATTGTCACTTAAAGGTTTGTATGTTACCATCCATGTCAATTTTCTTCTTGAAAACCCATTTTCACTTTATGGGTTTTACCCTTTCGGTTGGATAAACCAAGGTCTATATTTGGTTAGCATACATGGATTTCATTTTAGATCTCATGGCCTCTAGCTATTTCTTAGAGTCTAGCCCCTTAATGGCTTTTTGATAGGTTGTAGGCTTGTCTTGATCCATGAGTAAAACATCGTCTTGTTGAGTCTTAAGAAATTCATATCTCTCTACCTCATGGCACATCTTACCAGATTGTTGTGGACCTTGTGTTAGTTGAACAGGTTCTTATTCCATATTAACTTATGCCTCTGCATAGGTTCCATCACATGTACTTTGTTATTTAATGAATCTTAAGTTTCTTCAAGTTCTATTTTACTCCCGTTGGTTCCTCTAAAAACAAATTCTTTTTCTAGAAAAATGCAAGTTTGTGTGACAAGCACTTTGCCCTTGATAGGATTATAGAAGTGGTGCCCTTTGGTTTCTTTAGGGATACCCCATAAAGTAACATCTATCTAATTTATATCCAAGTTTATTAGAGCCTTGTTGTTTTACATAGGCCTTACAACCATAAATTTTCATGAAAGATGTACTGAGACATCTCTTAGCCCATATCTCATATAGAGTCTTTTGAACCAATTTAAAAGGAACACAATTAAATGTAAAAGAATCTATCTCTAAAGCATGTCCCTAAAAGGAAATTGGAAGATCTACATGACTCATCATAGATCATACCATGTTTAAGAAGGTGTAATTCCTCCTCTCAGATACACCATTCCATTATAGTATTCTAGGTGGAGTGAGCTATGATATCATACCACACTTTTTCATATGGTCATCAAATTCTTGGCTTAAGTATTCTCCACCTCGATCTAATCAAAGTATTTTAATAATTTTGCCAAGTTGGTTTTGAACTTCATTCTTGAATTCTTTTAACTTTTCAAAAGATTCTAACTTATGGTTCATAAGATACACATAGCCATATCTATTAAAATCATCGATAAATGTAATGAAGTAATGAAAACCTTCTCTAACTAGTGAGCTAATAGGTCTACACACATAAGCATGTATGTGGCCTAAAAAATCACTAGCCTTTTCACTATGTCTAGTGCAAGGGGCTTTAGTCATTTTGCTTAATAAATAAGAATACTACACCTTATATGATTCAAAATCAAATGAGTCCAAGAATCCATTTATTTGGAACTTGTATATGCACTTCTCATTGCTATGGCCCAAGCAACATTGCCAAGGATGTGTTAAGTTCTAAACATTCGATTTGAAATGCTTAGTATTTGTGTTATAGATAGGTATTTCAAGGTCTAGAATGTAAATTCCATTAAATAATTATGCACTACCATAAAACATTTCATTCAAATAAATCAAACAACTTTTATCTTTTATTAAGAATAAAAAACCTTTCTTATCCAAACAAGAAATGGAAATAATATTCCTACTAATAGTAGGTACAAAACAAAAATCCTTTAATTTAATAACCAACCCAATAGGCAAAGATAAAAAATATGTTTCTATAGTTGGGGCAATGATGTTTGCTCTATCGCTTACTCGCAAGCCCACTTCACCTTTAGTCCAAGCTCTACTCTTTTTGAGATCCTGCACATTAGTACAAATGTGAGAACCATACTCGATATCTAATATCTAAGATGTAGAAGTAGATACATTGACCTCTATAACAAAAATACCTATAGTAGTGGAAGCTTAATTTCCCTTATTCTTTTTGAGATTCTTTAGGTAAACCTTGCAGTACCTTGTCTAATGTCCAGTCTCACCATAGTGGAAGCATTTCCCTTCCTTATCCATTTTGCCCTTAGGTTTCAGTGGCTTGGCTTGCTTTTGAATTTGGAATCTTTCATCTTTTTACCCTTTCCCTTTTAAGCCATCATTATGGGATTAGTGTTATGGGTATTTTCTGGTGCTGTGCAAAATGGGCTGGCAAAGGCCTAGTAGTAGATGAGTGCAAATGAGGAAAGTCCAACCTACCCCAAAGTTGAGATCACTCAAGGGTACCAGATTGCCAACTGCAAGCTCAGAGCATGAAATAAGGCTAAAGCCCCAACTCGTTGAGAGAAAAGCCCCAGCTCACATAGTTCACCATGTGCGAACTTGATCTCGTTGATCGAAGGCCAACAGTGACCCCAGATCAGAAGTTCGAGCTCATGTGACATGACATCTCACTCAACTAAGAGCTTACTGAGGGTGAACTTGAAGTAGGCACCTTCTCAGACTCAACTTGTAGGGGTCAGTCTATAAGAAGTAGCTAGCTAGGGCTCATGCATAGAAAGCAGTCTATAGAAGTTGATTTGTAGAAGCTATACTTGTCACATACATTTATTATTTGATGTAATAAAAATACAACTTATATAATTACATTTGTAACCTCCTAGCCTCTATAAATAGGAAAAGGGAGATCAATGTAGGGGGATCATCTTTATGCTAAGAAAAACATGCTGTAACTCTACTAAATTTCTAGAGTAATAACATTATCGTAGATGTGGGGATCTCAACAAAGGATTTTGGCTGAACCACATTAAAAAACTCCCTTTGTTCTTGTTGTTCTTCCTTTTCATCTCCTCATTTCTCACTTGTTTGACCAAATGGCAGTTTGAGGTCCCAAGAATTGTTTTGGTTGGTTGGATTTGGACCTAACCAAATTCCACCATCAAAATTTTGGTGCCATCTATGGGGACTCATCTACACCTTGGTTGATCTTCTTTTCGATTGTAATGGCCAGAGGAAAAACCACAAAAGCTTCAAACATTCTGGTTGATCAGCTGGAAGGTCATGTGTCTACAATACACTCCTCCACTACTCCTGTTATAGGTCTTACTGTTAGTTTGCCCCTAAAACTCACCACCAACATACTGCTACTCCCAGAACTAATAAGGTGTAGACAGGTCACCAACTCTAGTAAATATTTAAGAATATGGTAAGAGAGTTGGTAGACACAATTAAAGTACTGACACAAGCACAAACCCTGGGCATGTAGAAATAGGCCGAGATTGTTGCACAGCTCTAGCAGTTATGTGAAAGAGCCCAGAAGGAAAAGTTAACCAGGTAGACACATTAACACTCTGACTTAGCTCGCTCTACTAATTAGTGAACAAGGTCAGGAGCTCACCTAACACGTGAGAATCATGGTAGTCAATGATGTGGGGGCTTGCATCGAGCTGATGTTATTAATATCTAGAATAGAGATATGCAAAATAAGTATCATGCTCTTAATTATTTAATGAGGTCTCTTATTAGATGTAACTCCGACTATTTTATTCAAACTAATAACCCTCACTATTAATTCAGAAAGTCATATTGACGAGACTTTCTAGTGGTTCGAGATCCATATTTCACCTAATCTTGAGTTAGCTTTGGTTGATCACCCAAGTTTTAACTAGTTAGGTAGATAACACTTGCCAATTACATTATATGCAACTCATTGATAGTTTGGTGAACAACACTTATTCTAGTCCATTTTATGGACTTGAGCCTAACTTTATGCCTCTAGGCCCCCAATATTATTATGATAGCCTAGTTAAGTTATACCTAATAGTTGATAGCTGGATATCACTATTATCTTATCGCATCTTACCAAGATAGACAAGGTACCTTATTTAGCAATACCTTATGTCAATTGAGGCCTTGATGAGTGCCAGCCATTAAAAGGCATTATAGTGTATTATTGACTTAATATTTTACTTTGAGAGATTTTTACATATTTTTTTAGATCTCACCATTATTAACCATTTATGCATGCTTATAATTTAACATATCTCATACATGAAAATAAAGCATAAAGTAAAATGTGACATAGTTATGGTCTAACTACATTAATCCTCCCAAGCCAATGAGAAGATTAATAGGTCAACCTAGGGTAAAGCATCTTCTGTAAGTGCCTTTCATGGTTGTCCTAATACGACTTTGACTTCCTTGTCTCTATAGCAATTTGCTCCATGGATAATGGTTGTGCAAATCAAGACTATCCTAACTTTACATTATTTTATAATTAGATGATAAAAAGGAAACCTCGAGTTACATTCCATGGGAGTTAGGTGAGAAGAGAATGTATAACCAGAAAATATAGAGAAAGGCATAACACATAGATCATATTTAAAATTTACAACCATATTTAAGATAAAATGGCAATCCAATCACATTAAGGTAAAAAGGCCATAACGATACACCATACACCATACAACATATAAAGGCATGCAAATAGCCATAGGATATAATTGGATTTGATTTTGTTTCCAATTTTAACCACTTCAAAATTAGAAAGCCATTTAAACTAATTAATTTTAAAACAAGGTCTAGATTTAGGTTTCCAATTATAACACCTATTAACGAAAACATCAAATATGTTTTTTGTTTGCTTTTAATCACATTAAAATGAAATAGTATATATATTACACATATAATTTAATCCAGAACCTTAGTTGATTTATATGCATATAATTAATGCAGTAATTGAAATGCATAAAAAGACATAATCTGATTTATGGTTCCATAAGTGGCTCTGATACCACTGCTGGGTTTTGAAGGAGCATGCATAGTGAAAAATTAAAATAAATCCTTTGAAAGCCAGCAAGGATCCATGCGAAAAAACCTATAAATTAGTGGTAAGTATCATACCTTTGTAGTGTGACAAAAGATCTTACTGTAGAAATGTCAGAATCAAAACTGCCTTCATTACTATACAAATAGTTTCAATCGTACCTTTACAATTTTTAATCACGAACTCAACCATGATCTAAATTATGAACTCAATCACGATCTAAATCACAAATACAATTTAATAGAGTTGTGTCTTTATGATATCCGCATGAGCTAGCCCAAAAACTCCACTCCATGAATGAATCAAATGGAGCAATTCAACTTTCATGAAATGCTAGCAACTGGATCTATTTTGGTTATGCCTTTCTTATATTTCTCTTATTTATGCACTAGATTATTTAGCTAAAATTTCATAAGATTATATTCATAGTTTGTCTCTAACCAAAACTCATTAAGTGACTTGAATACATTAGACTTGGATTATTGGTGAGGACCAATGAATAGTTCAAGTTAATAATCAGTCCAATGTATCATGATAGTTTAATACATTAGCCTTGAATTATTGGCTAGATACAATAAATGGTCTAGTTAATAATCATTCCATTGTATTATAACTTTAGTAAAAGCCAAATCATATTGGCCCTATCTCAATTAAGAGCTCTAGTCCAACTAGGAGTCCCAATTATACTATAATACCTCTAATTTTCAACTTGCTATTTGTGTGCAACATTATAAGTTCCCATTACATTGGCAGTGATGCTAAAATCATATTTTAAATCACAAACAGTGAGCGGTATCTAACAATACATCACTGTTACCTAAGTGGTGAAAACATCAATGATTCGGCATAACCTTTTCGTGACTAATGTTTTCATGTAGTCTAGTCCCTTTGTCCTTGATATCTAGACCGAACTCGAGGCATGGAATGTGTCACCCTCTTTATAGTCCAATCTATGTGTTTCTTGAACTCTAAGTTGACTAACCCAAAACAAATGAGATTAATATCATATATTGACTCATTTGAGCATGACCATACATTTTGTAGTCATACTCAATCAGGGGGTGCACTTACATCACTCCTCTCATGAAGGAGGGACAAAATCCTATCTAGATCACTTACATCCCTTTACATGACTGGTAGTATACCTAATAATCGACTTTGTAGCCAATCCTATTATGGATGATGTTAGGCGGTATCAAAGTACATAACTTCTCATGTAGGGAACCATGGTGATCTCAAGGCAAAGGATCACATACACTACTGTCACTATGAGAATTGCTTATGACACTTATATGACAATATATGTAGCATTCTTATTGCGGGTTTGTCTAGTACACTTGTTCTCTAACATGTACCCATATGTTGGTTTGATATCTCATATCTATGATCAGTAAGATTTGGTCATTAGCCAACATATATACAAGTCTCCATATATCATTATTGTCCTCATTCACAATAATACTTGATTAAGGACATTTAAGAATAGTGTTTATAGAAATAACTATCCTATGGCCAAATATTATATTTATTCATATTATGTAGATATAGAAAAAAAAACAAACATAATAATGTGTGTCGGTCCCAATTCAAATAGTTAAAGATTAAAGAATGTGGAATGAATATAGATCTTGCCCTTTTCTCATTGGAGATTGATATACACTTGTATCTGATTTATATCACTTGTAATTTTCGTGTGTTTAGTGTAAAAGTGAGCAATTATGC
>JANHAO010011684.1:0-16816 GCA_026873985.1 Saraca asoca | reverse complement strand
GTAAATATTAAAAAATATTATACTTATTTATAAATATATATTGTAATTATTATTTTTTCATATGAAAATAAGTACTCAAAATGAACATTTAAGATAATTTAAAAATTTTATAACACAATAATTTAAGTGTAAATAATAATAATAAATAAATAAATAATAAATATTCAAACTTGATACATGTGTCAAAATAAGAAATGTATGTCTGAATTTTTTAAAATTACGAACACGATTTCGGAGAGTGTCTCCTCGGTATCGACTGGTGTCGATGTCGGAAATGATACGAACACGCGGATACGACTGCTATATGAAATGTCGATACTTCAAAATAAGTATATTCAAGTGGCTAAAATTTGGAAGGATCAAGACTAATTTTCATTTATTCTTTGAGCAATTTCAAAGTGCAATTTTACTCATTGGCATGGTGCATTTGAATTTTAGCTTCAAGGTCTCTTCTATATAAGAAATCACATAACATCCCATATTCAGATCAATATTATTTAAAGAAGAAAACTTCAAAAATAAAGTCATTATGAAGTGATCTACTAACTAAAATTTTGAATAATATATTGAAAGTTTTAAGATTGAACTTGCTTATTGTCAACGTAACAAAATATCTGTCTATCATTCTTGCGGACTAACAGCAGATCCACGTTTGAGACAACTTACTTGTTTCTTTAAAAATAATTGCTTTTATTATATATAAATATATGAGTAAAATACATGAAACTCCTTTGGATTTAGTTGAAAATATGCAAATTTTCACTCTAATTTTAAAATATATATAAACCTCCCTCAATTTAAGAAATACATCACTATTAAATTTATTTTGAAAATTTAATTAAAAAATATTGTTTTATATTATTAGATCATAGTCATTAGTCAAAATATTTATTTTATGATCATACTATCATTCTTTTGTTCATGTATATTCTCAACTATATTTTACTTCAAATTACTTCTATTTTACTTTAATTCATTTTTTTTGCAATAAATTATAATTTATTTAATGTAAATTATATTAATTTCTTATTACATTTCATTTTATGCAATAAATATTTTTAATAAATATTTTATTTTATGCAATAACTTGCAATTTATTTAATGTAATTTATATTAATTTGTTACTGCATTTATTTTATGCAATAAAACTATAATAAATATTTTATTTTAATGCATCTTATTTTATACAATAAATTGTAATTTATTTAATGTAATTTATATTAATTTGTAATTTAATATTTAATATAATATATTTTGATACATTCTATTGTATAAAATAAAATAAAATAAAATGTATTAAAATAAAACATTTATTTCAATTTATTTTAATAATTTTTTTGCATAAAATAAAATATAATAAATTGCAAGTTATTGCATAAAATAAAATGCATTAAGTTTTTGGCATAAAATAAAATATAATAAATTGTAAATTATTGCATAAAATAAAATGCATTAAAATAAATTAATATAAAGTGCATCAAATAAGTTGTAATTTATTGCATAAAATAAAATGCATTAAAATAAAATATTTATTATAGATTTTTATTGCATAAAATAAAATGTAATATCAAATTAATATAAATTACATTAAATAAATTACAAGTTATTGCATAAAAATAAAATATTTATTGAAAATTTTTATTATAAAATGAAATGAAATAAGAAATTACTATAATTTACATTAAATAAATTGTAATTTATTGTAAAAAAATAAATAATTTAAAATAAAATAGAAGTAATCTGGAAGAAAATAGGATTAAGACTATATAAAAATAAAAGAAAAATAGTTTGATCACAAAACAAATATTTTGACCAATAATTATGGTCTAATAATTAAAATTAATACTCTCTTAACAGAATTTTTAAAATAAGTTTAATAATAGTTATTTTTTAAATTGATGGGAAGTTTGTATATATTTTAAAATTAAGGAGGAGATCCGTGTATTTTTTACTATATTCATAGGAGCTCAGTGTTCTTTGTTGTAAACATATACTAATAAAATTAAATAAATTTCGGGGATAAATATTCAAAATACCATTTCACCCGTAATTTCTTCATTACATGTTGAAAGATTCAATTGGTATATGCCAAGCTTATGCAAAGAAAGATAGTATCTCTTCCCTTTGTAATATATCTTTTTATTATGGGAAACATAAAAAAAAAAATGATTGTAACAAAAATGAGATTCATCTGTTTTGGTTCATTTTGTGCATACTAACCATAGATCTACGTTTAAAAAGACGCAATAACACATTATACACTGTGGATGAAGCATTTGAAAATATTTTTAGTATGATTTTATACGAAGATAATGTTTTGTGTTATATTTATGAAGGAAATAATGTATAATACATATTTATTTATCAAAATTTTCCTTACTTTATATTTTTAAATAGTTTTTAATTTATTTTAATATATAAATGAATTGGTTTACACTAAATTCAATGCTAAAAAAAAACTTGCTTAAATTTAAAACGTGAGTCTAAAAAGAGTTAACTTGTGTAAGCTTAGAGCTCGTGTGTACTTATCTATTTTTTCCAATGCCACCTTAAAGTTTAAATTTAAATTGTACTTTCAAAATTTTAATAATTAAAAACTGCATCAGCATGAATAATGAAAATTATTTTCATCTTCAAAATTTTAAATTTTAAAAAACATGTTTAGTTTGATTTAGTATTTTCTATTTCTAAGAAATAAAAATAATAAAAATATAATTTGATTTAGTATTTTTTATTTCTAACAAATGAAAGCAATAAAAATATGTTTGATTTATCTATTTTTAATTAATTAAAAATTTTAAAATTTATAATAGTGTCATCATATTTTTTAAATTTTAAAAATAAAAATGATGAAAATAATTTTTTTTTATTTTTAGTTTTCAATCCATTTTAAAAATTATTTCTAAGAAATATTTTTAACAAAATCAAACCATGTATCTAACTTTATTTCTTATTTTTATTGAAAATAAAAATAAAAAATACTTAAACTAAACACCACCTAAATATGATATATTCTCATTATCAATTTTTTATTTTATAAAAAAAGGAGAAAATCCAAACCTAAAACAATAAATCTTGCTTCACAAAATAGTTACAATAAATAGAAAGAAAATGATTATTTTCTTAAAAGAAAAAAACAAAAGCTAAAATCAACGGTGAGGCATCACCTGATCTAACGGCGTGAAACAAATTCTAGTGCTAGGGCAACCCTTACGACAGACCACGCCGCCTCAGTTTCATGTGGCAGCCTATATAACTAACCTCTCCCTGCTCCTCTTTCTCCATTCGAAAACACTGCCTCCCTCCGATCTTTATTTGTTTATGTTTTTATTTTCGTTTTCGACGATTTCAGAAATGAGGGGATTCAGGTGATGAGAAAAATACTGCAACAAAATGACGGATTTATTTCCGTGATTACCTGTATTTAAGTCGCTGATGATTTTCCTTTACTCTGTTTTCCATTTTCTTTGCTGAATTTATTGTTTAATTTTTGTTTTTCTTTCATGAATCTCGTGGTTCTGGGATTATGCGGTGGAGATATGATGAGAAAATTTTGGTCCGTGTTTCTGATTTAACCATGACCGATAACCCTAATTAGCACACTCTGATCTCTGCCATTAATCAATTCTTTGGAAGAAAAAAACATTTTTATCAGAGAAAAAGTCTAATATAATGAAAAACTAGGAATTATATTAAGAAATTAAAAAAAAATTCGATTTTTCTGCAGTTTTCTTTGGAATTTTGGAGGCTCTGTTTTTTCATTTTTTAATGGTCTAGACTTTCAGACAAAAGTTTTAGAGGGGAACAGAAGAATTACAGTAGCAGGAGCAGAAAAGATTGAAATTTGGAATTAGATTAAAATCAGAGACAATGAGAGAAAAATTTCATGTCAGACTGTGTTTTGTTTCTTTACATTGGAAATTTGGAATTCCCTCTACCAAAAGAAAAAGATTTAAAATTCTGCAAGTATGAATGGTAACAGATATTATATGATTTATTTTTCTTGAATACAAACTATTAAGATTATAAATTGCTTTTGCAGTTGCCACTGATAAGTAACAATTGCAAATAAATGTTGCCATTGTAAATGCAAGATTGTGGATAAAACATCTTCATTGTGCATATTTACATTGTGCAATTTAGGCTATGAAAGTTTAGTAAATCTCTGGATTTATTGAGATTTATCTCTCTTATTTTTTTTTTCAAGAAATAAAACCGTAAGCTTCTCTTATAATAATAAAAATTGACAAAATATTAATGGGATCTTGATCCATAAAGTTTCATATTTGGCCAATGCATTACATCAAAATTTAGCCAAGAAATGGTAAGCAAGATCATTTGAAGATTGGACTTTCCAAATGCAAATAGCACAACTTCAGCCTGGATCCTTAAAAGCAAGTCAAAATTGACCATTACAAGCCAATGGTTACTAATCTAAGAGGAAAATGCTCAATCAATAGTCTTGTGAGAATTGTGTAAAGTGTTGTGAACTTATTTAATATGCATCTAGCATCATCCAATCTAAAAAATCCCTTCAATGCAATTTCAACTTAACTGATCCCCTGCACCTTATTTTGGCCACCTCATAGTATTACCATCATGTGACTTTTCAACAAACTGTTCAAGTCTCTGCGAAGATAGAGAGAAAAAGCCAATTAAATTGTAAAATTACGTAAATCCAAGCCACTATAAGACTAAAACAAATAAATTGTGAAACTAGGTAAATCCTAAACACTATGATAGACTAATTCTAAAATAGGGTAAAATGTAAACAAACTTTGGGTCATTTAAAATCTATCCTATGATACTTTGATAATGTGCAATTAACCCTCTTAAATTTCACTTTGTAAGCAATTAACTCACTATTTATTTACTTTGTGTGCAATTTCTCTTCCCGTTTGAGATTATAAAAAAAAAATATTGGAATTCAATTTATTTGAAGCTAGATTTATAAATAATGATACATATAAATATAATTCCTAATAAATTGATTTTTTTTTTTTATAATTCCAAACGAAGAACAAGGGAAGTCTCACGTGATTATCACATGCCTCTTCAAGTTTATCTTCTCTTCCTTTTTGGTAACACTAAAGCCTCATTTACCAATATGTGTAATACTTATATACTCAACTATAACACGTGTCCTTATTCTCTGATTATAACACATGTTCTTACCCTTATCCAATAAGAAAGAAGATGATTATTAGAAATTGTACTTTTTAATTATCAAGATATGAAAAATTGTAACTACCTTCTTCCTATTAAGAGGGAATAAGTACACTTATTATAGTTGGGGATTGTGAGAGTGTTTGATAAACAACTTTTTAATCAACTTTTAGCTTATTTAAAGGACTTTAGTTATTTGACTAAGTTAATAAGTTATTTTGAGTGTTTGGTAAATGACTGTTTGAGTTAGCTTTTTATCCCTATAAAAACTAATTTCAAAAAGTTGAGCCTTAATTTTTTCAATTAATTGATTGATATTTAGGATGCAAAAAAAATACAAATACCCTTAATCAATTCAATTTTTGGCACCTCTTGATGGATAAAAGAAATCCTTATAAAAAATATGATTATAACTATTTATTTTTTAAAATAAAATATAATAAATAATATATTATAATTATTTATTTCTTAAAAGAAAATATAATAAGTATAATGAATTATAATTATATATTTTTAAAGGAAAATCTAATAAATAATAAATTATAATTATTTTTTAAAAGAAAAACTAATTAATATAATAAATTATAATTATTTATTTCTTAAAGAAAAATTTAATAAATAAATAATAAATTACAATGATTTTTTAGAAGAAAAATTTGATAAATAATATTTTGAAATGTAAAATATTATTAAAGTAAAATAATATTTAAAAATAAATAATCAAATATACTCATGTTCTTATATATTATTTTATATATAAATAACTAATAATAAATAATTGATTTTATGAAATATTACAAGCAGTTAATGTCATTAATTGGTTAAATCAGTTATCAATTAATCATTAATACAATCAACTAACAATTAATGTAACCAACTGATTGCCAAACATGAACTTTGTGGATTTTACCTTATAAAATACTATCAGGTGCTAATAGAAATTATCAAAATGCTATACCACTTGAGTTAAAAAGAAAAAAAGGCATCTGCCTTGACTGGGGTTAACAGTATACTAACCTTCACTGATTTATTGACTTCTTCGAGTTTATTAAGCAGTAATTCACGTTCAGTTGAAAAATTATAATATGGTGAGCCTGCAATCTGCATTATATAAAGGAGGGTGAAATAGAAAAGTTCATATATTAGACAAAATTTTAAGCAATGCAACAAAAAAAATAGTGTTATTTGGTGGCTTGAATGGTAAATTATCAACATGAGGATGAAAAGGGCCAAGCCATCATTCTTCTGCTGTGTTAGAAAAGAAACACAGTTGCATTTTTCTGTTTATACCCTTCAACATGTTTCCAAAGCAATAGAAGATGAATCCTCCAATTGGCAACAAGGGTATTGAGCAGCCCACCAAGGATCAATGACCATGAGCCCTTATGGTTCAGATAAATAATGTTTTCTATTTGATATATATTTCTTTGTAAAAAAAATTATTAATAAAATGATGCATTATGACTAAATATGTACAAATTAAAAGTTTACCGTAAGTCTTGGATAGACTCAGTTGATAAGGTCTATTGTTTTTTTACTACCTATTCTATTTTCAGTTATCTCAATAGATTAGACAATTTGTAAGTACCTTGAAGTTGAGGTTGAGCAATTGATCTTACTGCTAAAACTTTGATTATATAAAAAAGTCATTTGTAAAGGATCTTATCACGTTTCAAATCCAACTAGCCTAAACAACTATTGTGCTAAACTACCAACTCTAAAAGCCTAACAAAAATTGCCTTAGTAGTCAATTCCTAGTGCTTATATACCATCATCTGATTTGATATCTATACCAAATCATTCATGGTGCAATAACTATCAAATCTATGATGGAGACAAGTCTTACAAATTTGACACTTTATTCTTTGCATAAATTATAGTGATACCTACATTTTTAACTCAAATCATTTATCAAAATGACAGATACAAGCTCTGAGAATTATAAATTGAATTGGGATTGTCTGCAATAAATATAGCTGTAATTGGACTGTTGACCATCCATTGACATAGGATCCACAGCAATTTGAGTGGCCCCATCCCTATCAATGGTCAGCAACTTCAACTGCGACTACAATTAATGCAGATAATCCATTTTCTTATAAACTGCAACATTTCGGGCCTTTACAACATACTAAACTATGCCCAAAAACATGAGATCCGTCATACCTTACTGCATTTACTCACATCTGGTGTGATCTTTGAAGCTTCCTTTATTATCACCTGCAAAATCACTAGCAGTTTTTAAGATATAAATCCCTTTTTCATCATTTTTATAAGTAGCATATACAAAGGTAAAAGCTCCCATTTGCTCAACAGAGATACTGCATATATGGATCATAAATAAAATAAAAAAAAATAAAAAACTAGCAAATATATATTTTGATTCACCTTTCTCAACATATGGGGATCAGATATCCCTAGGAATTGAAGTTCATCTACAGGTGTGGTTGTTCTTCTTCCTATGCTTTTAACTCGAAAAGTATGGATTCCAAACATAGACTGCAGACAACCTGGTAAAAAGGCAGTGTTGCTATCACATATGATCTGATCTGAAGGGAATATATCAAATAGGTGAACTTTCAAGAACAAGAAATCCCTCTCCCCTTGAATGAAACTTATCTCACTTTTGTTTTGTAATAGATTTTAAATATTATGAAGCCAAGAAAAGCATTAATATTAGCCCTCAGAATCAGATTAGAAGCCAGAATGTAAATAATATTATGATAAAGGTCTTTGAAAAATACTAAAATATGAAAATTTCTAAGTTGCACCTTCTATCCATCCATAACTTCTCATACACATGGTGATCTAAGTCTAACTGATCCTATTTGACTCGGATCGTGTTATTTAAATCGCAAAACTCTCAAATCTTAACAATGTGAAAACATCATGCAATAATAAATTCAGGAAAGACTTGCATTAGTACCTTGTTCAATAATAACATCAAGCACCAAGGAAAGCGGTATGCGCTTCTCAAGGGTTACAAAATCCTAAAAATGATATATAGAAAGGGCGTGTCAATTTAACCATGGACGAAAAAATAAATAACTAAAATCACTTTTCAGCTGCTTTTCATTTTCAGAAACTAACAATAGGACATCAAGCGTAGCTCTTTTTATACCTTGTAAACTATTTCAGTAGGTGTGACATACACTTCCCCACGAGACAAATACTTCCAAAGATGATTTCTCCGGAGGGGCAGAAAAAGCAACAAAAGAACACCAATTCCCCAAGCTAGAACAAGCAAAAGTGATGCTGAAATATATATGACAGAATCATATTGCACAATCTTGCTTGCAAGTTCTTGAAATGAGGTTGAATACAGTATTTGTTCTGGACATTCTTGATTTTCTTCATTGCCACCACTTGGTTCAGATAAAGGCACTGCTGGTGTATGATCTTTTGATGGCCTCAGATCTGATAGAGAATCTATGTGGCCCATCAACATCTCTTCAGACAGAAACTAAGTAAACAGCAAAGTTATGAATAAAATTGATTATAATCTTAGTTTCTGATTGTATCATAATAATTTGAAAGTAATCCCTTTTCCTGGTGCAACTGCTACTGACTTGCCTATGTTAAGTATTCACTCCAATACTTCAAGAGCAAAAAGGGGGAGGATCTTTATGGTATGAAATTTGAAAACTTGAAAAAGGCTATAATTTGGGAATAACGAGTGATGCTAGGTGCACATATTACAATGTTTACACAACTGTCATACACAATAGAAAAGCATGTGGAATCCACATGCTTTTCTTTATTATGCGATCTCTATGTGCACACATCATTTTCCTTGAAAAGAATAATGCTACTTGCAGATACTGTCTTTCATGAATCATATGATTAAGCATATAACAGAATCAAACTCACTCTAAGAAAATCTTGTATACTTCACTCAAGCATAACATCTATCCCTACTTTCATTCAATAAGTGCAAGTTATCTGTTAGTTTCATGGAACAAATAACATTGAAAAAGCATATTATCTTAACATTAAAATCCACTATCTTGACAAATGGTTTGCGTCTATTGAGTGTGATTAAGGATACATGTTTTTCTTGGAGTCCACAAGAAATTCTCAACTCCACCACCAACTTACAATACGTAGAGTTAACTTGATTAAGACCATGCCATATTTGAAAGGGATGGAGAAAAGATTACAGTGCAAGAAATATTTTCTATTGAGATTAAATAAGACTTTAAAGCTCCAATATATATGCACATAGAGGTTGTTGAATTGCATCCATATAACACAAACAATTATTATTAATCTCTAAACTACTCGTAGTATTTCAAATATCATTGATGGTTTGATTGAAAGCAGACGAAAAGGAGATTATGAAGATAACCCTTCATTTTCTTCCATTCCCCCTGATTTATCTTACTTTCAAACATACCAACAATCTTTCAAAATCTGATTATTTTTGCATCTTTCCCATGAAACCAGATGTTATGGCTTCTGAATCTTTGCTTAAGAACTTTCTATTGATATAAAACCATGTGCCTTTTGAATTTCAGTTCAAAAAAATAAAGAAAACTTTCCAACGAAAAGTTATAATTAATCAGAAAACAATCATCTTTCGCCTATTTCGATAGAAATAATGTAAAAGGGAACCTCACGAAACCTTGAATAAGAACTTATCACCTTAAACTAGGTTCTAAAATGACACATTAAATCGAGCACCAAATTTTCTCTGTCATCAAACAACAGAAATCGATAAACTTCCTTTCTCTCGACACTTTTGAGAACTTTTCCCTGGAAAACAAAATCTAAAACAAAGCTGAAAGATTGAATTGCAATTAGAGAGAGAGAGAGAGGGATATTGAGATTTTTACCTAGCACTGCTATTTGCTGTTGAATCTAGCAATTGGAGTTGGAAAATTGGAGCAAAAGGTTCAAAGCTGCATCCCAAGTTTTCGGTGTAATCATGTATTGTGTGAACTCGGACGGAAGTCGTTAGCTATGTACGCAACGTGGCAAACTAAGGATATGTCCCATTCCCATCCTAGTGCCACATTATGTCCTATAATATTGTGGAGAATATGTCCCATCCTAGTATTACGAGTCCAATTGAATTGAGCTGTGATCGGCTCAACTCAAATGAATTTGACTTAGCTCGAAACTTGACTCGTGGAATCCTTTGATTGTCTTGTTTCAAGAGTATCTGAGCTTTTCAATGAAGATAGAACTGGATGGGACCTCCATCCAATTAAACAGTGGCTTTTCCTTTGGAGAAAAATGCAATCTTGAACATATATATCCCTCAAACTCCGCAAAAAGACTCAATTGTGTGGCTTCATAATCCTAATAGCACTTATTCTGTCAAGTAGGATACCACTTCATTGCTTCGCAGCAGGAGACTTCTTCTAATGCTCCATCATCATCTCATCATAGCTGCCCTTCCAAGTTATGGTCTGCTATCTGGAACATGAATATAGTCCCAAAAGTTAAGTACTTCTTATGGAGAGTCTTGTCCAATATGCACTCCCCACTGCAGACAACTTGTTTACAAGAAATGTGGCCTCTTCCCCTATTTGTCACATTTGTGATGAGGAGGTTGAGGATGTGAAGCACTGCCTGTTGGGTTGTCAATGGACTAGCAGGGTCTGGTTTAGTTCCCCATTTAGCCTTAGAACTGATAGGCTGATCAAAACTTCTCTTGGAGAGTAGATCTGGACCATTATTAACAACCCAACATGGAACTCCTCCCAAAAGAAATCCTGCCTGTCCTTCATTGCTACCTTGAGTTGGCATGTTTGGAAATCGAGGAATGAATGCCTCTTCAACAAGACTACTCCTCTCCCACAAGTGGCCCTTTAAAAATGCTTTGCTTCAGTTAAGGAGTTGAGAGCTGCTACTTCCAAAGTTCCTTTCTCTTTTGGATGGTGTGCAACCTTTGTCTGTTTTTAATTGTACTTCCCCGGTTACCCGCACTCTCAAAGTTAATGTGGATGCCTCCTTCCTTGCCTACAACAAGAAGGCAACCACAGCCTCGATAACCTGGGATTCCACTGGTGATTTGAAGTCTGATAATGTACGTGAAGGTCTCTTCTGCTTTGGAGGCTGAAGCTTTGGCTGTGAAAAATGGAATCTCTTTGGTATCAAAGTTTACAGATGGTCCTTTCGTGGTAGAATCTGATGCCTTTGAAGTAGTTAGTGCTGTTTCTAACTAGCCTTTAGTCTTCATCCTTAAATTGGAAGCTCAGACATATCATCAAAAATATCGGGCTTTCTTTGCGGCAGGTGGGACATTGCTCTGTGGTCTTTGCACCTCGATCTTGAAATATGACAGCTGATTGGCTTGCCACTTCCTTCAACAAGGGTTGTGCCCTGTGGACTAGGTTTCCAACCCCACCCCAACCCCCTCTCCAATATACTTGCTCCATGACATGTGTTGGTTCCCCCTTAGTCACCGGTGTCTTGCGTCTTTGTCTGTTCAGTTTTTCGGTGTTTTTTCTCTGGAGTTTGTATTGGAAAAAAAAAAAAAAAAAGGGAAACTCCACTTTGAATTCAAATGAATTAAAATTTTACATTTGAATTCGGTTCCAATTAGGCTAGTGAATTGTTGACCAACTTAGTAGTTTATTTGATTTAACCAAGTAAACTAAAATCTTATGTAAATAAATATAAATTAAAATTAATCAAGTTAGTCCGCATTAATGAACTATTCAACTGAATTGATTCAATTTAAAATTATATAAAGAATATTATTTAAATTTATTTAAATACATTATATAATTTATTATATTATATTTAATATCATATTTTATTTTATAAATATTACTAAAAAATATTTATAAATATAATTAATTTATTAAATTGATTCATATATCAAACAGATCAAATTAATTACAAATTAAATTTTATTCATTCAATGAACGGATTAATCTTTTAAATTTAAGTTCAACTTATTTACTTCATAAATCAAACTTATCAAACTAATTTTTAAGTCTAATCATGAATAATTCACGAATTGACTCGATTTATTTCTAGTCCTATATATGAGGTGAAAAAATTTGAATTTTTTTTTAAAAATTATAAAAAAGTTTAAAAAATTAAGAAAGAAAACTAACTATTATATTTACATATCTATTAAATTATTCCAAAGGCAAATATAGATAAATCTCTAAATTTGTAAATAATCATCATCCTTCTATTTTTTTTTTCTTTTACTTCATCTCAAAATGAAATACTCCTTCATTATGTTATTGCCCTTTTATGGTTCATGATTCTACAAAGCATAATAAGTTTACGGAGATATATGTAAAAATACTTAAATATCCTCATCTAAATCACAATACCTTTCAAGAAAAAAATTTGAGAAAAATAAATTGGCCTTCCTTGAGGTTAGATAAAATTAAGCAAACTTTCCCTGTAGTTTCAAAAACCCTTCTTAAAACATGAAAATAAAAATACTAAATTTAAATTTAAATTTAAATTTTTTATTAATAAAATAATAAAAAAAGATAATTATAGATTCAAATAATAAAAAATATTTTAAGTATTTTTTGATAAAAATATGGTTTGATAAATTTTATGATTAAAAAAACATTATATTTGTATCAAAATTTATTTTTTTCATTATAATATATCTTTTAAATTTAATCAAAATATATGTTTGATTACAAAATATATATAATATCTCATATTAGTAGATTTAAATTATATAATCATCTTTTTTTATTATTTTTTAATAAAATTTAAATTTAAATTTAAGTGTATCATTTCTTCATGTTTAAAGAAGAGTCTAAATAGATTTTAAAATAGAAAAGCGGTTCATATAGAAAATTAAAATTTTTTTTCTTAGTTTCAAATAGCCATTATTTACTATAATAAACTCATCATATCTGGCTTGTAGATTAATTAATTAATTAATAATATATAATGTATTAGAATTGTCAATCTATAATTATTTCAAGGGCAAAACTTCCACATCCCATAAATTTTTTCGAATCATAGGCACCTTTTTTAAGAATTTCAAAGGATTGTGCCACTTGTTTCAAAATACAAGTCCTATAGCTTTTTAACATTTATTTATCATTTTATAATATCATCTAGTTAAAATCAATAATTCTAAAAACTTGTCATGATATATAATTCATTTAATTCATCCTAATTCTTTCACATAATCAAATTAATTGTTATCTTAATCTCACAACTGAATCAAATTAATTACCATTCTAATTCTTCAATCCAATCAAATCAATAAAATTAATCACAGAGAAACTCAATATTGATAACAACAATATATATGAAAAATTTTCATTTCTTATTAATTCAATTAACTTTGATAACTTAAAATTTAAAATAAATTTCAAAATAACATGAAAAATATTATTTTTATATATAATTAAAATAAATATCAATATTTCATTATAATTATAAAATAAATTTAAATTCATTATGATTAAATGTAATTACTATTTTATTTTATAAATATGTTTAAATCATTTAATTACCAACTAATTAAAACAAAATAATTACACCAGCTTTACCTCAACCACACCATGAAAATATTATTTTTTATTTATAATTAAAATAAATATAAGTATTATATTATAATTATAAAATAAATAAAAATTCATTTTTCATAAATGCATTTAAATTATTTAATAGTTAACTAATTAAATTAAAATAATTACAAATTGTCAACCTTGATCAATTAAACAAAACAAATGAAAGTTAATGATAGGGAGTAATGCTATTTGCACTTCTTGTATTCACTCTCTCCTCACTTATTTTTCATATTAGAAAAAATTTGCTGACTTATATATATATATATATATATATATTACAAATAAAAAGACTATTTTTTACTTATATGAAAAGAGAGTACAAACAGTGTTACTCATTATTTGATATGACTTTAAATAGTTGAGGTGAAAAATAGAATTTGACAAAGAGTTAATGCGATATAATTTTAAATAACTCACATAATTGTATACATCCACATATGAATAGAGTTTTCCTTGAATTTAAATAAGACATAGTAGATTTAATTATTAAACTTGTAAAAATTAAAAACTTGTATACCATATTATTAGAATATGCTGACGATGAAATTTGGTCAATAGGTATAAATTCAGAATCATCCTAAGCTGCAAGTTGAAGAAGTAAACTAACAGAGAAAGAAAAAGAGGAAAAAGGGTGAAAGAACAGCAAGCATCAGAAGCTTTTAGTATTGACTTTTATATTGACTTTTAAGTTGTGGTTCTTTGTTTAACTCAACGGAAATATAAAGCTTAGTGGCTATTCCAATAGAGTGTCTGCTTATAGTATTTTTTCACTACTCATTATATAGAAGTTTCCTCCCCTATTTATAAAAGAGGGTAGGGCTACAAGTGTAATTTATTTTACAATCAAAATGATTATTTTCGTCGCATAAGACAATAAATGCTTGGTGTCTGATAATAAATATTAGGCAAATCATTGTCGAACTGTTGAAAGCTTATGTGTCAGTTTTAAAGACTGAGTTGTCGGTCGAGCGCATGTACCCTAGGTTGGTGACTAGGCTTTTGTACTGACATCCAGCTTGCTATTCCTGCGGCCTAGGCTTACATCATGTAATCTGTTGGCTAGACAAGTTTACCTTATTGCTAACCCTACTTGAAGTAAACTTGTGGAAGGCTGGTCTAGATGCCATGTTCTGCTTAACGAACCAGCGCCTTTCTTAGCGAGTCAGTGTCGTGCGTTGGACTTGTTCCGCGTCCTTGGTTTGTGGGTAGCAAACTAGCATCTCGCTAAGCGACCTTCATTGTCAGGTGATCCGGACCTCTTAATTAGTTGGGCTTTGTTGCTCTTTGCGTCTTGTTTAGTCTATTTTGGGTGGATCCAATAACGCCTATAACAGAATATAAATCAAAATGTTCATTTAATAAAAAATTTATATAATGATTTATTATCATTTAAATATTTAATATGAGACTATCTAAAATAATTAATAATATATTAAAATTTTGACCTTATTTTAATAATATATATTTATTGTAGGCCCGCAAAAATAAGTAATTGCTTTCCAAGTTTATTTATTGAAAAAAATGATTTTATCTTTAATGTAATATGTATTCGCATATTAAAGCCATATAATTAAGGATTTCACCCGTTCAAAATATAAGATGCATTTTTTTTAAAGTATAATGCATGTTATAATTTTTTGATAAGAAAACTAACGATTAATTTGATAAATTAAAAATAATTTTTAAATTTATAATTATTTATCCATGCTTGCTTGCATTTCTGACGAGAGAAATCATTGGCAATTGAGGTGGGATCGTTTGCGCAGAAATAACGTCTCCAAGGACTAACTGATTTTTTCTAACCAAAATACCGGGACAGCGGACTCTCTCTCTCTCTCTGGAATTCGCTTTCTGTTGCTGTGTTCCATTTTATGCATCTGGTTCGATAGAGTTCTCGTTGAACTGTCAAAGGTACGTTTCCATTCTGTAATTTATCACTGTTTATGGCTCTGAATCTGAAACGCGTTTGCGGAGAAGGCGAGTAGGCTTTGTACGAAAATTTCTATCCAATTTTTAATTTTGTGGATGCGGATGTTGGTTGATCTCTCTGTGTTTAAAGTATGCAGGTATAAATTCTGATCTCTTCATGAATTGGGTAGAATTTAGTTTTGGAATTGGTTCTATTATGCTGATGTTTGCTGCATTCAAGAGAAGCTGGAGTGATGTGGCGGAGTTCCCTGATTAGTTTTTGTACACAAAACAAATAAATTAGGTTTAATTTAGTATTGTTATTTTTTTTTATCAGATTAGTCTCTAGAAATGCAAAATAAAATCTATTCGTATTATTATTATCATTATTATTTATCACATTAGTCATCTAGAAATGTAAAATAAAATCGATTTGTAGTCAATTCTTACTGGCTTCCAGCCATATTTACTCAAATTTATGCGGCACTTTATTGCATATTTGAAAGAAACAGTCTTCCAATTTTCTTACTAAAATTTGATAAGGTTTTTGGAATGTAATCCATGATAGTTGATAACAATTATAAAACACATAAGTAATAGCAATTGATAGACTTTATTCTATTCTGCTCCTTTTTATAATCAGTATTTCTTTTTTTTTTTTTAATCTCTGAAGGGAGGAGATTTGGGGATAAACTTGCTGTCAAATATCACTTCATTTCTCAAGTAGTTTTGAGTTTACTTATCTTTTATAGGTTTGAGTGAATAACTGTTGCTATGTGTTTCTGGACTTCTTTTGGATGCCTAAAGCTGTGTTTAAATGTGGTTTATGCATGAATTTTAGCTAACAAGAGTTACTCTTTGGTGCAGTTCAAAATCATTCGGGTTTCCTCCAAAACTTTATTGTTTTAGTGATTTTCTTCTACAATACAGTTCAGAAGTATGCTCAGATTTTGCATTTGAGACTAATCATCAGATGGATAGGAAACAGCATATTGCAATTTTTACTACTGCCAGCCTTCCATGGTTGACAGGAACTGCTGTTAACCCTCTGTATCGTGCTGCATATCTTGCCAAAGATGGAGAAAGAGATGTCACTTTGGTCATCCCTTGGTTATCTTTGAAAGATCAAAGACTAGTATACCCCAAGAATATCACGTTTGCTTCACCCTTGGACCAAGAGAAATACATCCATCAGTGGCTTGAGGAGAGGGTGGGATTTACATCCA